>CM051266.1:64536555-64826555 GCA_027921565.1 Artemia sinica | reverse complement strand
ATTGAATTGTTAAGCAATATTACCGACAATTACTGTGCTTATTGTATTCAATTGAGACTTTGATTATATTCCTTAAAGAGAGATAAATAAAAAAAACGAGTTTTTTAAACTAAAAGTAAGGAGCGACATTAAAACTTAAAACGAACAGAAATTATTCCGTATATGAAAGGGGCTGTCCCCTCCTCAACGCTTCGCTCTTTACGCTAAAGTTTTTTATTGTTTAAAAAAATAAAGTTATGAGACAGAGTCAAACTTTAGCGCAAAGAGCGAGGCGTTGAGGAGGGGACAGCCCCTGTCACATACGGAATAATTTCTGTTCGTTTTAAGTTTTAATGTCACTCCTTACTTTAAGTTTAAAAAACTTGTTTTTTTATTTAATTTCTGATCGTTTTTTAGTTAATGCAGCTTTTATTTTGGCTCACCGTCATTGAATAAGTAAACAAAATTTGCATAGAAATTTTACTTTTCTTTGCTAAATGGATGTCTCTAATTTGGTTATGACGTAATTTACAAATTAACTTACGTAACTAACTTCTATATTCGTATATTTTTCTTCTGGCAAAAAATACAAAGTTGCAGATTTTTGCAGATATGAGCTTGAAATCTATGTAATAGGGTTTTCTGATACGCTGAATCTGACGGTGTGATTTTCATTAAAATTCTTTCACTTGTAGGGATGTTTCCCCCCTCTTTAAAAAATCGGGTAAATTTTCTCAGGCTCGCAGCCTTTGATGAGTAACACTAAACTTAATCAAATTTATATATTTAGAATCAGCATTATAAACCCATTCTTTTGATACATTTATTGACATCAAAATTCCGTTTTTAAAAGTTTCGATCACTATTGAGCCGTATCGCTTGTTTTTTTATTGTTTTTTTATTACGCATATGTTATTACGTATATGAGGGGGTTCTCCCCTTAGTCAATACCACGCTCTTTACGTTAAAAGTAAAAAAAATTAATTCACAAACCCCTGAATCACAAAGGCCGTTTAGTTAGAATAGATAGCTCTTTTGAAAGCACTAAAAAAAACTGTAGCGTAAAGAGCGAGGTATTGACTTGGGGGAGAACCCCCTCATATACGTTATAATTCCTGTTCGTTTTAAGTTCTAATGTTGCTTCTTATTTTCAGTTTAAAATAACTTGTTTTTTTTTAATTTAATTTCTGATCGTTTTATAAATAATGCTTGGAAATCCGGCGCCCTCTTCATAGAAATGTCCCCTACGCCAAAGAAACATCCTCCACGGAAAGATTCTCCCGAGTAACTCCCTCCTCCAGCCCACACCCTCCAGAAAAAAATCTTTCCTGAAAATGTCTGTATACTTCCCAATAACCAATAAATAATGATGGCAAGTCCGGCGCCCCCTTCATGGTAATTTCCCTTCCCCCATGAAAACTTCCTTCATGGACAGATCCTCCAACATAACCCCCGACCCCCCCCCCCACTACCAGAAAAAAACCGTCCTGAAAACGTCTGTATACTTCCCAATAACCAATACTATATGTTAACATTGGGTAAAGTTCATAACTTTTAGCCCTCCCCCGGGGACTTCGGGGGATTAAGTCATCCTAAAAGACATATGTTATCATATTTTCGACCATGCTGAACAAAATGGCTATCTCAAAATTTTGATCGGGTGACTTTGGGAAAAACATGAGCGTGGAAGGGGGCCTAGTTGCCCTCCATTTTTTTGGTCACTTAATAAGGACACTAGAAACTTTTAATTTCCGTTCCAATGAGCCCTCCCACGATATTCTAGGACCACTGGGTCGATACGATCATCCCTGGAAAAAAAAAAAAAAAAAAAAAAACAAAAAATAAATAAACACGCATCCGCGATCTTTCTTGTGGCAAAAAATGCAAAATTCCACATTTTTGTAGATAGGAGCTTGAAACCTCTACAGTAGGGTTCTCTGATACGCTGAATATGATAGTGTGATTTTCATTAAGGTTCTATAGCTTTTAGGGGGTATTTCCCCCTTTTTTTGAAAATCAGCCAAATTTTCTCAGGCGCGTAACTTTTGATGGGTAGCAACTTGATGAAAGTTATATATTTGAAATCAGCATTGAAATCTGATTCTTTTGATGTATCTATTGGTATCAAAAACCCGTTTTCTGGAGTTTCGGTTGCCATTGAGCCGGCTCGCTCCTTACTTACAGTTCGTTACCACGAACTGTTTATAGAATTGACCGTTACCTAAACCTTAGATCTACCACGAACTGTTTGATAATGTGATTTGAGCATGAAAATATCCAATTTCCAGTCTCAGAGAGATCAAGTAGGGCAAAAGAAGCCCGTGAAGAGGCACATGAAAATCCGTCTAAGTTAAGCGTTATTAAAAAAGTTATTTCAAAAAACAGGATACTTGAATAGAGAGACAGAGATTGGTACAGAAATAATACAATCTGGAAGGAAAACATCATGTAGTATAAGAGGATACCAAGAACATATGGAGACTGTAATTTTTGAAGAAAACAATGGGAAAGAATTATTACATAGCAATACGTTGGAACCAAGGGAAATTTACCCCTCGGATGCTTGGAAAAACGAATGAGAATCACTGGTTAGAAATAATACCTATACTAGCAAAAGAAATATAGAACGAAAAGATTCAGAAAATGAAATAGAGACATAATGGATGTTTCGAAAATATAATAATGTTATGCTAAAACTGATAGACCTGCAAATAATTTTTCCCGAACAATCAACTTCTGGAAAAATAATTACCTTTATTATGAATGTGGAGAAGAAAAATACTATCGTCATGTCTCTATGTAAGCTTATCAAACAGTTCGTTGTAACGAACTGTAAGTAAGGAGCGTTCCGGCTCAATAGTAACCGAAACTCTAAAAAACGGAATTTCGATACCAGTAGATACATATAAGAACAGGTTTTTACTACTGATTTCAAATATATAAGTTTCATCAAGTTTAGTCTTACCCATCAAAAGTTACGAGCATGAGAATTATTGCCTTATTTTCGACGGAAGGAGGAAACACCCCCTAAAAGTCAAGGAATATTAATGAAAATCACACCATCAGATTCAGTTTATCAGAGAACTCTAATGTAGAGGTTTCAAGTTCCTATCTGCAAAAACGTGGATTTCTTTTTGCCAGAAGAAAGATCAAGGATGTTTTTTTTTTCTCCCCAGGGGTAATCGTGTCGACCCGGTGGTCCTAGAATATTGTGACAGGACTCATTCGAACGAAAATTAAAAGTTTTAGTGCCCTTTTAAGTGACCCAAATAATTAGTGGGCAACTAGGCCCCCTCCCACACTCATTTTTTCCAAAGTTACCCGATCAAAATTTCATCGGGTTTTAAGAGAGCAATGTTGTTCAGCATAGTCGAAAAATTTAAAAACTATGTCTTTGAGGATGACTTAATCCCCCACAGTCTCCAGGAGAAGGGCTGCAAGTTGTAAACTTTGCCCATTGTTTACATACAGTATTGGTTATTGGGAAGTGTACAGACGTATTCAGGGGGTATTTTTTCTGGTGGAGGAGTCGGGGGGAGAAGGTTGCGTGAGAGGACCTTGCCATGGAGGAATGTTTCATGGGGGAAGGGAATTTTCCATAAAGGGGGCGCCCGATACGCCAGCATTATTTAAAAACGATCATAAACTAAATTAAAAATCAATTTTTTTCAACTGAAAGTAAGGAGTAACATTAAAACTTAAGACAAACAAAAATTGTTACATATATGAGGGGTTCGCCTTTCGTCAATATCTCGCTCTTTACGCTAAAGTGTTTTTAGTACTTTCAGAAGAGCTAAATTTCAAATGTACCAAAAAAATTAGCGTAAAGAGCGAGGTATTGACTTAGATGCAAAGTGCTGAGAGATATCATTGCCAAGAAGAAATGATTGTGCCTGTTTCGATTGTTTCGCTTAATATAAATGGTACTCGTTTAAAGGAGCATTTGATTGATGAATTGTGTGACCAATTTGACATAGTATGCCTTCAAGAACACCTCCTGACTTCTACTAGTATTAACGTGTTAAAAAGAAGTCGTAATCATTCCGTTTTTACAACTAATGCTGAGGTCACTTTTGGTAGACCTTCTGGAGGCCTCGCGTGCATTGCTAAGAATAACCTGAGTTTTCTCTCTCCAGTGTGTTTTCACAGTGATAAATTCATCCTTGCGGTTCGGTTTGGTAATACTGTGCTGATAAATGTTTATCTCCCGTGTAACAAAAAAACTATTTCCGCTTTAAACGCGTATATGAAAGCTTCGGCTAACCTTAAGGCTATTCTTGCGTCTGTTGTATCGACTGGTTATGATTTCATAGTGGTTGGTGACTTTAACACAGATATTACAAGTCAGTCAGTTCGGTCTGATATAGTCCTTGATGCTTTTTCTGCTTATAAAATAGTTGAGAAAAGTGTTGATTATTCATATATTCACCAATCTGGAAGTTTGTCTAGTATTGACCATGTAGTTTCCTCGCCAAATATTAATGTATCGACTGTTCTCGTTCATGAAGACTATCGTGATATTGACCACCTCCCGATTTCGTTCTCTGCTTCAGTAGTCGCTTCCCGTTCTACTAGACCATTTACACAAAGTTCTAAGTGGTTTTACAGGAATAACTGGAATAGAGCTAATTTTGCACTTTATATTACTACGTTGTCCGCGTTATTGGGTTCTATAAAAGTTCCTTACCATTTGCTTCAAGTTACTGACCGTTTCTCAAATGATAAGCAGTCTCTAAATGAATACTATGATAAAATAATTTGGTGCTTAAAACAAGCAGAGGCCACTGCTGTTCCTCTAGAAAAGATTAAAGTTAAAAACTAGAAAACCAGAATGGGTTTTGGACCCAGAATTAAAAGTTGTAAAGAATAAAGCTAAGTTTTGGCTACGAATATGGGGGTCTTGCGGTCGGCCAAATCGAGGAGTTGTCTTCGATCTGAAGCAAAGTACCAAGCGTGCTTATAAAAAACGTTTACGGCAGTCTAGGGTATCTGGTTTTGATTTTCCTGCGTCGAGAAAGGAGTGGTCTCATGTTATGAATTCGGATAAGTTTAGTAGTGATTTTTCTGAAAGTCCTATAGCAGTTCATACTTGGGTGTCCTATTATAATGATATTTTCGGCAAGGTGAACCGGGAAGTTGAAAAGTTTTTTAGTAACCTTCTTGAGTCGTGTTTGCCTAATCATATCTCTCAGAGTAATGTATTACCAGTTTCTACTGTTGATATTAGTCAAGCTATTAAGAATATGCAATCTAGCTCTGTTGATCAAGACGGAATTTCGTCTTATCATCTAAAAGTAGGTTGCCCAACTTTGATAGATCATCTTCAGCTACTGTTTCAGATGTGTTTATCTACTTCTATGGTTCCCGACAGCTTTCTCTGTGGCACAGTCACCTCGGTTTTGAAGCGTGGAAAAACTTCGTCAGAGTGTAGTTCTTATCGACCAATTACTGTTTCGTGCACTCTTAGCAAAGTCTTTGAATATATTCTTCTCCTTTTCATTTCAGAAAATGTTAATTTTGGTGAAAACCAATTTGGCTTTCAAAAAAGGCTGGGATGTCAGCACGCCCATCGTGTTCTAGCTTCCCTCCTTTTGCAATCTGTTAATGATAAATCTCCTCTTCATATCTGTGCTCTTGATCTTTCGAAAGATTTGGATAGTATAGTCCACTCACATGCAATTTATTCCCTTTTTTCCAGCAATATTAACCTTTCTATTGTTGTTTTGTTACGGTTCTGTTATTGGATCTCTTTTATTCGGGTAAAATGTAATGGAGTAGTTTCTGATTCAAAGGTGTTTCTTCGGCGTGGGGTCCGTCAAGGTGCTGTGCTTTCTCCAACTATTTTTAAGTTATGTATTGCTCCTATTCTTTCATCCTTGCCTTCGACTTTCATTTCTGATGGAATTGATGTCTCGTATCTTGCTTATGCGGACGATGTTCTCCTTGTCAGTCGTTCTAGGGCTGCACTCTCACATTCTGTCAGCTGGATCTCAAACCAGTTCAGACGGATTGGGTTTATGTTGGATGTTGATAAGTGCGAATATATTTCATTTAATTCGAGTGCGAGTCTCCCTCTTAATTGTGTTTTTTTCTCTATTCCCTGTGTCTTTCTTTTCGGTGGCTTGGTCTTCACATTACTAATAATCTCAAAACACTTCGGGCTCTGACAGTTTCTAATGCAAAAAAAAAAAAAAAAAATCAGATTGAATATTCAAAAATTGTTGCAAATAGAGGGAGGTACAATAGAAAAGCGCTTGGAAAATTATATTCTTCATTTTGTGATCATTCTATTCTTTTTTTTATCTGGTTTTCTTCCAATTCTGAAGCCTAAAGATCTGAATTCTATCCGGACTTATTATTTTAAATTTTCTCGGTACCTTTTGTGCCTCCCTCCGTGGTTCCGGAACCGGCATCTAATATCGCGATTCGGCCTCCCTGATTTACGGGAAAAAGTGACTGTGCTTGCGGGAAAGCTGTCGTTGTCTGCAGGTCTTACTGCGCACCATAATTTACGTCGTCTTATTAAATAATTGTTAAGTGTGCGAGTTTGCTTTTTTTTTTTTTTTTTTTTTTTTTATGTACTCTGCTTCTTTTTTATAGTGGGTAATAAATAAATTATTATTATTATTTATTGACGAGGGGGCGAAGATTCTCATATAATTAATAATTTCTGTTTCGGTTTAAGCTTTAATGTTGCTCCTTACTTTCAGTTGAAGAATTTTTTTTTTAAATTTAATTCTACCTAAGACTGAAGTTCATATTTTCGTTTTTTTGCCACCTGTCAAAAGGAAAAACTGTTCCTATCGAACTCAAATAATAGTAAATGATTATGAGATCATTTATCACAAAAAGGAAAAGTGAAACCATTGTCATAACTTTTTGGGGGGATAAAAAATCTAACTTGCAATTACTCTGTGGACGCTGAGAGAGCTGTAATCTTTTTCTGTGACTGAACTACTTTTGTCCAAGAAAATTTACAGCAAGGATATAAAAAGATGATGGGAATCAAGTTGATAATAGGTTTGGGGAGCTAGAGGAACGTATCAGGGATTGGATACTTAATAATTTTTTAATTTATGGGGAGTTATAACACCAAGTTATAGGTGGATATTAAATGCATTTACTTTTGTTTTATAGCCTAGATACTAAAAACAGTCTGACTTATTATTATTTTCCATTATGACCAAACATTATCATGAAAAATGATTGCTTTACACAGATATTTTTAGGGCAAACAAATTTTTTAAATAAAACCTTTTTAAGAGTAATCCCAACCAACTGGGATAACCAATGGGGCTAAATTGGGCTAACCAATTTAGATACTTTTAGACGAGAAGTTTCAGAAATAAAATCTATTATTTAAGTAGCTTTAGTCAAAGGGATAATGATTATACTAGATTCAGACCAGTGGCTCTTGAAAGCATTTAAGAATGACAAACACAATAAAATAATTCCTAGGATTCTCGAATTACTTCAATATAAATCTTAACTTTTTATCATAATACATTTATTTTAGAGCATTCAATACTGAACTCTTGAGATAAAAATTTAGAGTTTTAGTCTCAATAGTGAGTAGCTATCCAATGGGCGTTAAACACCCTTATAATTATGATAGTTTCATTTAGTTTCAGACTTTTCAGTCACTTTTTACTTTTATTTGGTGTCAACACAACCCCCCGCGTCCAGGGGCAGGCGTTGTAAGTTATGCCTTGGGGGCATATAAGGTTCTTATGGAATAGATGCTCGTATAAACTTCAAAGAGGGCTCATTTGATTGAAAAATGAAAGTTCTAATTAATTTTTTAAGACTTAAAGAGATTGGAGGGCGCCTAGCCCTCCCCCTCCACGTCCTTTTTTCTTAAACCCATCTGATAAGAAATTTGAGGTTGCCATCTATATAAAAATAGTTCAAAGACCATATAACGAAAACTCCGGGGTGAACACAGCCCCCCCCCCAGGGCTCGAGAGTAGGCATTGTAAGTTATGCCCTGGGGTAATATATGGTTCTTATGGAAGGGATGCTCGTAAAAATTTCAGAGAGGATTCATTTGATTGGAAATTGAAAATTCTAGTTAAGTTTTTGAGAGTCAAAAGAGATTGGAGGGCAACTAGCCCCCCCACACCCACACCCCTTTTTCCCGAATGCATCCGATAAAAAAATTTTAGATAGCCATTAAGTTGAAAAGTGTTCAAAAGTCAGATAACTAAAACTCAGGTATTGACACAGCCTTCAGGGCCCAGGGGCAGACGTTTTAAGTTATACCCTGGGGCATATATGATTCTTATGAAAGGGATGCTCGTATAAACTTCAGAGAGGGCTCAATTGATTGGAAATTAAAAGTTCGGGTTCACTTTTTAATAGTAAAAAGAGATCTGGGGGCAACTCCCCCCCCATATATTCTTTTTCCAAAGCCATCTGATGAAAATTTTGAGATAGACATGTTGTTAAAAAAATATTTCAAAGGTCGGATAAGAAAAACTGCGGTGTCAATACAACCCCCCAGGGGCCGGGAGAAGGCATTCTAGGTTATGCCCTAAAGGCATATATAGTTCTTATGGAAAGGGAGGCTCGTAAAAACTTCATAGAGTGCTCATTGATTGGAAATTGAAAGTTCTAGTTCACTTTTTAAGAGTCAAGAGATTTAAGGGCAACTAGCCGCCCCAAGCCCTTTTTCCCCCAAACCCATCCGCAACAAATTGTAGGAAAGCCAGTTTTTTTTAAATTGTTCAAAAATTAGATAACAAAAAACTCCGGTTTCAACACAACCCCCAGGGTCCGGGGGGTAGGCGTTGTAAGTGTTGTCCTGGGGGCGTATATAGTTCTTATGAATGGGATTCTCGTATAAACTTCAGAGAGGGCTCATTTGATTTGAAATTGAAAGTTCTAGTTCACTTTTTAGGAGTCAAAAGATATCCGAGGGCAACGGTCCCCCCCCCCAAAACACTCTTTTTAACCCAAACCTATCCCATAAAATTTTTAAAATAGCCATTTCACTGTAAATTGTTCAAAGGTTAGAAAAGAAAAACTTTTGTGTTGACGCAACCCACAGGGCTGGGAGGCAAGCGTTGTAAGTAATACTCTGGGGGCATATATCATTTTTATGGTTTTGCAAGGATGCTCGTATAAACTTTGGAGGGGGTGCTTTTGAATGGAAATTGAAAGCTCTCGATCATTTTTTTAAGAGTCAAAAGAGATCGGAGGGCAACAAGCCCCCTCCACGCCCTAAATGCATCAGATAAAAATTTTGAGATAGACATTTTGTTAAAACTAGTCCAAAGTTCAAATATCAAAATTTCCGGTGTTGACACAGCCCCCCCCAGGGCCCAGGTGTAGGCGTTGTAAATTATGCCCTCGGGGCATATATGGCTGCTATGGATGGGATGCTCGTATTACCTTTATAGACGGTTCATTTGATTTAGAATTAAAAGTTGTAATTCACTTTTTATGATTAAAAAGTGATCGGAGAGCAGCTAGCATCCCCCACACTCCATTTATATTTTCCCAGAGGCACTTCATATAGAAGGGGTCGTCGTATAGATTTCAAAGGGATTCATTCGATTGGAAATCAAGAATTCTAATGCCCTTTTTAAGAGTCAAAGGTGATCAGAGGGCAACAAGCCCTCCAAGCCCCTTTTCCACAATTATATCTGCTTGAAAACTAGAGGTAGTCATTGCATCAGATAAATTTTTTGAGAAAGCCATTTCGTTAAGCATAATTAAAAGGTCAGATAACAAAACTTTGAAGTTAACACAACCCCCGGGCCCGGGGCAGGCGTTGTAAGCTTTACCCTGGGCACCTATAAGGTTCTAATGGAAGGGATGCTCGTATAAACTTCAAGGAGGGCTCATTTGATTGGAATTTGAAAGTTGTAGTTCGCTTTTTATGGACACGTAGTCCCCCCTCTACGTCCTGCTTTTCTCAAACCCATTTGATAAGAACTTTGAGATAGCCATTTTTTTTAAAAATAGTTCAAAGACGATATAACGAAAATTCCAGGGCTAACACAGCCCCCCGGGGCCCAAGGCCAGGCACTGTAAGTTATGCCCTGGGGGCATATATGGTTCTTATGGAAGGAATGATCGTATAAACTTCAGAGAGGGCTCATTTGATTGGAAATTGAAAGTTTTAGTTCACTTTTTAAGCGTCAAAATATATTGGAGGGTAACCAGCTCCCCCCTAACCCTTTTTTCCGAAATGCATTAAATAAAATTTTAAGATGGCTATTTTGTCAAAAATAGTTCAAAGACCATGTAACAAAAATTCCGGAGTCGACACAACCTCCCAGGGCCCAGGGGCAGGCATTGTAAGTTATGCCCTGGGGGCATATATGGGTCTTATGGAAGGGATGCTCGTATAAACGTCAAAGAGGGCTCATTTGATTGGAAATTTAAAGTTCTAGTTCACTTTTTAAGAGTCAAAAGAGATTGGAGGGCACATTGACCCCCCCCCCTCACGCCCTTTTTTCCTCAAACCCATCGGATAAGAACTTTGAGATGGCTTTTTTTAAAAAATAGTTCAAAGACCATATTACGAAAACTCCGGGGTCGACAGAGCCCCCCAAGGCCTGAAGACAGGTGTTATGCCCTGGGGGAATATATGGTTCTTATTGAAGGGATGTTCCTAAGAACTTCAGAGATGGCTCATTTGATAGAAAACTGAAAGTTCTAATTCAGTTTTTTAAAGTAAAAAGAGATTGGAGGGCAACTAGCCCCCCCTTCACGCCCCTTTTTCCCAAATGCATCCAATAAAAATTTTGAGATAGTCATTAAGTTATAAATTGCTTAAAAGTCAGATAACAAAATTTCAGGTGTCGTCACAACCCCACAGGGCCCGGGGGCAGGCGTTGTAAGTTATGACCTGGGGTATATATGGTTCTTCTGAAAGGGATGCTCGTATAAACTTCAGAGAGGGTTCATTTGATTGGAAATTGAAAGTCCAAGCTCACTCTTTAATAGTTAAAAGAGATCCGAGGGCAGGTAGCCCCCCCCACGCCTTATTTTTCCAAACCAATGTGATGAAAATTTTGAGATACACATTTTGTTAAAAATAATTCAAAGGTCGGATAAGAAAAAATTCGGTCTCAATAAAACCCCCCAGGGCCCAGGGGAAGGATTTCTAAATATGTCCAGAGGGCATGTATGGTTCTTATAAAAGGGATGCTCGTATAAACTTCATAGAGGGCTCATTTGATTGAAAATTGAAAGTTCTAGTTCACTTTTTAAGAGTCAAGAAAGTTAAGGGCAACTAGCCCTCCCCCACGCTCTTTCTTCCCCATACCAATCCGCTAGAAATTTTGAGATAGCCAGTTTTTTGTAAATTGTTCAAAATTAGATAAAAAAACTCCCACCAGGGCCCGAGGGATAGGTGTTGTAAGTGTGGTCCTGGTGGCGTATATGGTTCTTATGACAGGGATGCTCGTATAAACTTCATTGAGGGCTCATTTGATTGGAAATCGAAAGTTTTAGTTCAATTTTTAAGAGTCAAAAGATATCCTAGGGCAACTAGCCCCCCCCCCCACACCCTTTTATCCCCAAGCCCATCCGATAAAATTTTTGTAATAGCCATTTCGTTAAAATAGTTCAAAGGTTATATAACAAAAATTCCTGTGTTGACGCAACCCGCAGGGCCCGGAGGCAGGCGTTATGAGTAATGCTGTCTGGGCATATATAGTTCTTATGGAAGGGATGCTCGTAAAAACTTCAGAGAGGACTCATTTGATTGGAAATTGAAAGTTCTTGTTCACTTTTTAAGAGTAAAAAATGATCGGACGGCAACTAGCCATCCTCCCCCTCTTTTACGCCCTAAATGTATCAGATACAATTTTGAGATAGACATATTGTTAAAAATAGTTCAAAGTTCAGATAACAAAAACTCTGGTGTTGACACAGCCCCCAGGGCCCTGGGGTAAGCGTTATAAGTTATGCCCCGGGGGTATATATGGTTGTTACGGAAGACAAGCTCGTATAAACTTTATAGAGGGCTCATTTGACTGGATATTGAAAGTTCTAATTCACTTTTTAAGAGTCAAAAGTGATTGGTGTCATTTGATGAAAATTTGAGGTAGCCATTTGGTTAAAATTTAGTTCAAAAGTCATATAAGAAAAACTCCTATGTCGAAACCCCCCCCCAGGGGCCAGGGCAGCAGTTGTAAGTACTGCTCTGGGGGCATATATGGTTCTTATGGAAGGTATGCTCGTATAAACTTCGGAGAGGGCTAATTTGATAGGAAATTGAAATTTCTCGTTCAATTTTTAAGAGTCAAAAGAGATCGGAGGGCTATCCCACCTCTCCACAGTAGGAACCCATCAGAAGGTACTGACGGAAGTCCATAAATGGGCATTGAAGAGATTTAATGTCCTTGGTAAGAAAGTTTGTTATTTATTCTAGACCAATCAGATGCCTAGAATCCCTCTACGTACAAGACCACACCTCTTTCTAGACCTGTTTGATGCTTATATTGTTTATTGGTTATGTGGTTTGATAGTTATGTGGTTTGGTGTTGTTTCTTAGTTCTGTTCTGTTTGTTGATGGTTATGTGGTTTGATGTTTCAATGCCTATTTAATACAGACAGAAGTTTGCATCATTGCCAGATAAGAGCGTCTATGGTTATGTGGTTTGATGTTGTTTCTTAGTTATGTTCTTTTTGTTGATGGTTATGTGGTTTGATGTTTCAATTCCTATTGAATACAGACAAAGTTTACATCATTGCCAGATAAGAGCGTCTATGGTTAAGTGGTTTGATGTTGTTTCTTAGTTCTGTTCTGTTTGTTGATGGTTATGTGGTTTGATGTTTCATAAATGTTTCTAAGCATATTACTCCAAAGCTAAGTTTATAACATTGCCAGATAAGAGCGTCTAACGGGAACAAGATCACGTGTCTCTTTCTAGGTCAATGGATTTACGTAAGGTTTCTCTTACATCACAAAAGGATGCCGAAAAAAGGAACATTCAGAAATTACTTTTAGGGAATTATTTGAGCGAAACAAATTAATCGACATTTTAGGGATTTTTTGGGAGAAACAGTTTGAGACATTTTAGAGGATGATTTAGAGTTGAACTCTGTGGTCGCTATAATACACAAGTATACAATATTGGATTAGTGAGAGAATTATGAGTATGAACCATCAATGACTCTAACCACAATGGACCTCAACCTCCAGGAACCACCTCACCCCAACCCCCAAGACCTGTTCCATCCATTCCAACTTTTTTTTGAGGACCCCCCACCCAATTTTCAATATAGAGACTCAAATTAAGAGTTAAAAATGTGTAAGAAAATAGTCAGCAGAACGTCAACTTTGACTTCATCTTTCAAGATTTAGACAAGCAGATGGTATGAACATTTAATTCTGTTACTTTTTACCTAACATTTTCAAATATGGCATTTAGAATGTTACCCCATTTTTTTTAAAAGGTCCCGCCACATCCCCACCCCCCATGACCTAAAATGTTTCCTAATTATAACTATTTCTATTTACGGACCTTAGCGCATCAGCTATTCATACAAAAATCCACCAATAAAATCCAATATCTAAAAAAATTTCGTCAATATAAAAATTAAGACACAGCGAAAACGTCTTTTTCCAAACACATTATTGACTGACCTGCTAAAATTCTTGGCTAGAAACAGCTTGCAGACGTTCATAAAACGTTGAATCTTTCTTTGTCCTCTAATAAAATTCAATTTATCCGTGTTATAAGACTCAGAGCAAATTTTGTGGGTTTTTCGCAAGAAAATAGCTCGTATTTAAAAAAACTTACCAATAGCTAATTGAAACTCTGCATAAATATCTTCATTTTTAGTCCAATTGCGTAGCTAATAAAGAAACAAACTTTCTAAATATCGAAAGCATGGGAGCTGTCATACATGCTACAATTGACTTAAGGGAATACATTGTTTATGTAATTAGATAAACCGTAAAACTTTGGGTCAAGAGCTACCCCAGGGATGCATTTTCGGTTTAATGGAGTTCTTTAAATTTCTTTGAAAAACTAGGATTTTGTCTTAGGACGCTAATCTTCAATACTTTTAGAGGCTATCCGTATTTTTACTTTGTTTTAATATTCAGTAAACGGCAAATTTATGCTTTACCTTGGAAAGTCATAGAGCTTGCGAGCACTACTCTTATTAATTTCTGCTTGTTTTGAGTTTGACTCGGTTATCCATTGTATTTTCTGTTCGTTTTGGGTTCAATTTATCCATCAATGCTGATTAGTGGAAGTTTTACGATCTATAGACTATTCGGTTTTATTTTATTGCTCTTTTTTTGGTTTAATAGATTTCTTTACATTTCTTTGAAAACTGGAATTTTATCTTAGGACCCAAACCTTCTATAGTTTTAGAGGCTAACCGTATTTTTACTTGGTTTTAATATTCAGTAAACTGCAAATTCATTCTTTACCTTGGAAAGACATACATTGAGTCTACATTGAGAGTTCATACTGAAAACACCTCTTTTTGCATATAATCTCATTCATACAGTAAAACTGTTAACACAGTAAGACATCTGTGATTCCCAATTGTTTTTATTGAATTAATTTCATAATCGGATTTGGACTTGAAAATAGTTCACCTTGAACTTGGATTACATTATTTGACCTACATATTAATTGACCTACTACATATATATTTTGATTGGAATACTCGACTGTCCCTGGCTATGATAACTAGATTGCGCAATGACCGATCAAAATAGGAAACTTATTTTAAACCTATTACTGAAATTTGTCACGAGATATATGCTTGATGGTGCGAAAATTGATCTGATTATCGGAAAAGCTGTAAGTTTTTTTGATCATAGTACTATTATCAGTTCTAAAGAGTTTCTGTATAAGGAGCTGAATATTCAGAGCCGATGTGTGAAAAATGCAAAGGATAAAGATAATGTATTTGACATTTGTAAACAGTTAAACCAGGCGGCAAAGGATAATTTGCCTGTTCCCACTTTTGTTATATTCTCACCTTCTGAAACACCAACAATCAGGGAGGCAGTCTCGGTTACTTTAGTCTCGAAAGTTAATGAACTCTCTCGTAAAATTGACGGCTTTTAGAGAATGCGACGCATTCAGGCCCTGTTTGGCCAGCTAGAATTGATACCAACGTAACAATTAACCCTGCCCCAGCTCCTACGTTTGCCTTTATACTAAAAAACTGTCCTGCAAACCTGACCTCACCTAATGCTCGTAAGGACTTCGTCGATAAACTTTGCCCTGAGGCCTCAGGTGAAATAAGTGAACTTAAAAAATCGGCTTCGGAATGGAAACTTGTTGTTAAGTCAAAGCGTGCAGCGAATAAAATTGCCGAGAATGCTAAAAACAGTACCTCAGGTATCTCGGTGAGTGTGAAATCCCAGCTGTTTATAGGGATCCTGAAATGTATATCTCCCAAAGCGTTGTTTCTCATGTCATAAGACTGGACATCTGGCCTCGCAGTGCTCTAATCGGGTCCTCTGCTCTCGCTGTGGATCCTGCGATCACACCTCAAACAGTGCCTCTCCGTGTTCGGAAAAAATGTTCTGTCTAGAATGTAAAGTTACCGGCCATACTTGTTACAGTGTAAAGTGTCCTAATAACAACAGTCAACTAGCAAAGCCCATGGTATAACATGGATGTGTCTACTACTACGCAAGCTGTACTTTCGTTGAATATTAATGTTGGACTTTTAGTCAAAATTCCTGTGTTAAAAGGTGTGCTTTCGAATTGTGACGTATTGTGCTTACAAGAGCATTTTTTGACGAGTCATAGTTTAGGCCTTCTGAAAACTGACAATAATTTTACTAGCTATTCGGTGCCCGCTAAACGATCCGCTTCTAGTGGCCGCCCCTCGGGTGGTATTGCGATGCTTGTTAGGACCTCGTGCCGGTCGAGTATTTTTGATTCATGTGATTTTTTTCTTGCTGTCCGTTTAAAAGAGTATGTTATTGTAAACGTCTATCTCCCAACAGATTATCGCAATGACCGATCAGAATTTTTATTTACTTCTGCGTGTGAGAAACTAGGGTTTTGTCTTTCAAAGATTCGCCTGTTAGCGAAGTGTTGTATTATTATAGGAGATTTTAACTGTAATTTAACTGACGCCTCGTTATTGCGTACGTCTATTTTGTCTGGTATTTTTGACGATTGGCTTAGAATATTGCCGAAAGATCTTGATTACACTTACACACACCATTCAAGTCACGTATCGAACCTTGACCATGCAGTTTCTTCTATAAATCTCCAAGTGTCACCTGTTCACGTCGTAACTGATTTCCAACTATCAGACGACCTTCCAATATCTGCATCTATTTATTGTTCCTCTGCTCAGTCTACACCCACTACACAACCACATCAGCCCCACGCCCAATTTTACAGGGATTGAGAAAATATCCAAGATGACCTTTTTGCTGCAGTAACTAATTCTGTCCTTCATAAAATTCATGTTCCGTTCCAGCTGCTCATGGAAAATCCGCAAGTTGACGCAAATGAAATACGGATGTTGCTAGATATCTATCTTGCACAAATTTGCCATGCTCTGCGATGCGCAGAAAAAGCCAGTATAACTCTTAAACGTATACGTCGGGGTGTCACAAAGCACTGGTCCAGTAATCCGAGCCTAGTTGAAGCTTGGAGAAAATCCAAATTTTGGTACCATTTGTGGCTCCAGTGCGACCGTCCTCGCTCTGGCTGGGTTTCTGACATTCGTCTTTCTACCAAAAGAAAGTTTGCAAGAGAACTATGTATCCACATGAACCAGATAGTTGAAGAGACATCCCAGCAAGCTTCTCTGTCCCAACCTTCCTTCTGGAGAAATGTATCAAGATATCCTCCTAGGGCCCACCTATCTACTCAAGTTATTCCTGATTCCGAATGGAATTCATACTTCTCTGCTGAATTCTCCCCGCCAGATGCCACCCTACAGTCGAAATATGAAGATAAGCTTGATAAATTTCTGTCTAGGTGTTCAACCGATAATTTTGTTTTTTCAGCTGATTCTGTACTGCGGGCAATCCAACGCCTAAAGCGTAAGAAATCTTCTGGCATCGATAAAATAAGCGCTCTTCACATTCTGCATGGAAGCGAGCTGCTGGTAAACCATATTGCTCTTTTGATGCAGATGATTGTTACCCAAGGAGTTGTACTGTCTTCTTTCTCAACCGGAGATCTCACTCCGATTCCAAAGAAAGGTAAATTCGCAACCCAGTGCTCGTCCTTCCGCCCTATAACAGTGGCTACTACCTTCTGTAAGCTTTTTGAACTTCTGTTCATTGACCAACTGAACGCAAAATGCTATGTTCCACCTAACCAATTTGGGTTCCAGCCACGTTTCGGTTGTGCCCACGCTTTGTCGGTTGTCGCGAACGCATTGATCGATGCTGATGCATCAGGTGAACCTCTCGTGTTGGCTGGGCATGATGATCGTAAAGCGTTTGACCCTCTCATTCACGCCGCTATACTACTCCATGCAGCAAAACGTGGACTGAGCCCCTCATATATCAGAGCCCTTCGAGACATGTCTTATCGTCTTAAAGTTCGCTTAATACTTCACCCATTAGCTAAAGTTGACGGCTCTCAAGTCTATGCACCAACCCCTAATATTTTTGTCAATGTTGAAAAAGGTACCCGTCAAGGTGCTGTTTCTTCCCCTTCACTCTTCAATAATGGAGTTCTTGATGCACAGTCAGCTGTTCCCACATCATTCATCTTTGCCGGTCTTGATATATCTCTCGTATGTTATGCAGACGACATTCTGAATGTGAGCCGCACTATCCAGTGCATAAGCGAGATTTTCGCAACGCTACAATCTGAAAATGCAAAACTAGGTCTTCAGTTCAATGCTGAAAAGTCCGAAGTTGTATTCTTCAATTGGAAGCAAGCGTCGCCTAGGGATATTCCTCTCGGAAATAGTAGGATTAAGCCAGTAGATCATATCACCTACCTCGGTCTTCCCATTGGTTCGTCAGTAATGCACACGCGACAACTATTAATTGCTCACATTGAGCGTAGAGTTGGGTTATCATATGCTTCTCTTGTAACTAATAAGTTACGGTTCAACCGCCATCTTCTTTCGAAACTTTTTAACTCTGTCGCTCCACCACATTATTTGTACATATCGCTATTTTGGAAAATGTTCACAAATTCTGGCAAGTCAAAAATTCGTTCAGTTTTCTCCCGGTTCGCAAAATATCTTTTACGTTTTCCCTCTTGGACGCGCAATTCTTATCTGATTAGAAAATTCAGCGTTGCTGACCCCATTATAGCTGTGGAAAAGCAAATTCGTGCTTATAATTCCTGTTTAATGAAGTTAAATCATCCCTGGTCGTCAGTATTGGCCCATTAGTTAAGATGTATTTGTTGTGTTCTTTTATTTATTTTATTTATTTTTTTAAGTGTTTGTTTTCGCGCTTAGTGTAATTGTTGCAGTTTTTAAACTGACTGATGATTTAGTCTCTTCTCGTATGAGTCCAATTTCAGTGACGCTGGTTATTCTCAATTTTGGTGTCAATTTTTTTTTGTAATATATTGCGTATATTACTAATAATAGAGTTTTTTATTAATTATCGGTTCTTTTAAGCATATTGCTTTAAGTAAAGTTGTAAAAGGATCCGTGATTGAATAATTTCCTTGTTTCTGTTATTTATGTATATCGGAGTAAATAAATCATTTGTTGAGAGTGATCTGAGTTCATGACCAGCGGACGCAAGTGTCGTTTAAACTGTTTTTACCGTTTCTTGTCATATTTACACAAGTTAATATGATTATCTACTGTGTATCTATTTTAATTCATTTTTGATTGTTTGGTTGTTTTTTTTTTTTTTTTTTTTTTTTTTTTTTTTTTTTTTTTTTTTTTTTTTTTTTTACCAATTATGGCTTGATGCAATGATGTTCATATTATTTATGTTTGTTCAGTATTTAGGAGCCTAAAAAAAAGAAAGAAAAGAAACATGTCGCGTACCTACAGAGCAGTGTATAATTGTGTTTTTCTTTCTCGTTTTGTGTAATTTGTTCTAAGTGCTGATTTAGATCTTAGCTCCAGCGTTCGTCACTACAAACCACATGTATAACTCCTAAGTTTATGTGTATTGCTTTTTTTGTTTTTTTGTTTTGCTTATTGCTCCGTCTTTTCCTTTTTTGTATGACGGGTTTTCCAATAAATAATAATAATAATAATAGAGCTTTCGAGCACTACTCTTGTTAATTTCTGCTTGTTTTGAGTTTGACTCGGTCATCTATTGTGTTTCCTATTCGTTTTGGGTTCAATTTATTTATCAATGCTAATTTGGGGAAGTTTTACGATCTATAGATTATTTGGTTTTATTTTATTGCTCTTTTTTTGGTTTAATGGAGTTCTTTACATTTCTTTGAAAACTGGTATTTTGTCTTATGACGCAAACCTTCTATACTTTTAGAGGCTAAAAGTAATTTCAATTTGTTTTAATATTTAGTAAACTGCAAATTTATGCTTTACCTTGGAAAGGCATAGAGCCATTGAGCACTACTCTTGTTAATTTCCGCTTGTTTTGAGTTTCACTTGGTTATCTATTGTATTTTCTGCTTGTTTTGGTTCAATTTATTTTTCAATGCTGATTAGTGGAAGTTTTACGATCTATAGACTATTCGGTTTTATTATATTGGTCTTTTTTGGTTTAATGGAGTTTTATACATTTCTTTGAAAACTGAGATTTTGTCTTAGGACGCAAACCTTCTATAGTTTTAGAGGCTAACCATATTTTTACTTTGTTCAATATTCAGTAAACTGGAAGTTTATGCTTTACCTTGGAAAGACATAGAGCTTTCGAGAACTAGTCTTGTTAATTTCTGCTTGTTTGGAGTTTGACTCTGTCATCTATTGTGTTTTCTGTTCATTTTGGGTCTAATTTATTTATCAATGCTGATTTGTGAACGTTTTACAATCTATAGATTATTTGGTTTTATTTTATTGCTCTTTTTTGGTTTAATGGAGTTCTTTACATTTCTTTGAAAACTGAGATTTTGTCTTAGGACGCAAACCTTCTATAGTTTTAGAGGCTAACCGTATTTTTACTTTGTTAATATTCAGTAAACTGGAAGTTTATGCTTTACCTTGGAAAGGCATAGAGCTTTCGAGCACTACTCTTGTTAATTTCTGTTTTTTTTAGTTTGACTCGGTTATCTATTGTATTTTCTGTTCGTTTTGGGTTCAATTTATTTATCAATGCTGATTTGAAGAAGTCTTACGATCTATTGATTATTGGATTCATTTTATTCCTTTTTTGGTTTAATAGAGTTCTCTACATTTCATTGAAAACTGGGATTTTATCTTAGGACGCAAACCTTCTATAGTTTTAGAGGCTAACCGTATTTTTACTTTGTTAATATTCAGCAAACTGCAAATTTATGCTTTACCTTGGAAAGGCATAGAGCTTTCGAGCACCACACTTGTTAATTTCTGCATGTTTTGAGTTTGAATCGGTCATCTATTGTATTTTCTGTTCATTTTGGGCTAATTTATTTATCAATGCTGATTTGTGGAAGTTTTACGATCTATAGATTGTTTGGTTTTATTTTATTGGTCTTTTTTGGTTTAATGGAGTTCTTTACATATCTTTGAAAACTGGGATTTTGTCTTAGGACGCAAACCTTCTATACTTTTAGAGGCTAACCGTATTTTTACTTTGTTTTAATATTCTGTAAAATGCAAATTTATTCTTTACCTTGGAAAGGCATAGAGCTTTTGAGCACTACTCTGGTTAATTTCTGCTTGTCTTGAGTTTTACTCGGTTATCTATTGTATTTTATGTTCGTTTTGGGTTCAATTTATTTTTTAATGCTTATTAGTGGAAGTTTTACGATCTATAGATTATTCAGTTTTATTTTATTGGTCTTTTTTAGTTTAATGGAGTTCTATAAATTTCTTTGAAAACTGGGATTTTGTCTTAGGACGCAAACCTTCTATACTTTTAGAGGCTAACCGTATTTTTACTTTGTTTTAATATTCTGTAAAATGCAAATTTATTCTTTACCTTGGAAAGGCATAGAGCTTTTGAGAACTACTCTTGTTAATTTCTGCTTGTTTTGAGTTTGACTCGGTCATCTATTTTATTTTCTGTTCATTTTGGGTCCAATTTATTTATCAATGCTGATTTGTGGAAGTTTTACGATCTAGAGATTATTTGGTTTTATTTTATTGGTCTTTTTTTGGTTTAATGGACTATACATTTCTTTGAAAAACTGGAATTTTATCTAGGACGCAAACCTTACTATAGTTTAGAGGCTAAATCGCGAATTGACAGTGTTTATATTCAGTAAACTGCGAAGAATTAACTTTACATTGGAAAAAAGGCAAAGAGCTTATCCAAACTACTCTTCGGTTAATTTCTGCTGTTGAGTTTGACTCGGTCCTCAGTGTTTCAGATAAACGTTTGGATCAAATTATAAAATCAATGCTAATTGTGGAAGTTTTACATCTATAGATATTTGGTTTTATTTTATTGGTCTTTTTTGGTTAATGGACTTTAAATTTCTGAAAAAACTGGAGTTTTATCTTATGACGCAAACTTCTATAGTTTAGAGGCTTAACGTATTTTACTTTGTTAATATTCGCAACTGCAAATTTATGTTTTACCTTTGAAAGGCATAGAGCTTTCGAGCACACACTTGTTAATTTCTGCATGTTTGAGTTTGACTCGGTCATCATTGTATTTTCGTTCATTTTGGGTCTAATTTATTTATCAATGCTGATTTGTGGAAGTTTACGATCTATAGATTATTTGGTTTATTTTATTGTCTTTTTTTGGTTTAATGGAGTCTTTAAATTTCTTTGAAAAACTGGGATTTTGTCTTAGGACGCAAACCTTCTATAGTTTTAGAGGCTAACCGTATTTTTACTTTGTTTTAATATTCAGTAAACTGCAAATTTATGCTTACCTTGGAAAGGCATAGAGCTTTCGAGAACTACTCTTGTTAATTTCTGCTTGTTTTGAGTTTGACTCGGTCATCTATTGTGTTTCTGTGTCATTTTTGAGGTCTAGCATTTTTTATCATTCTGATTTCAGTGAACGCAATTTTACGATTCTATAGATATGAGGTTTAATATTTATTGCTCTTTTTTGGTTTGATGGAGTTCATTACATTTCTTTGAAAACTGGGATTTTGTCTTAGGACGCAAACCTTCTATAGTTTTAGAGGCTAACCTATATTTTTACTTGTTTAATATTCAGTAAACTGCAAAATTTATGCTTTACCTTGGAAAGCAATAGAGCTTTCGAGCACTACTCTTGTTAATTTCTGCTTGTTTTGAGTTTGACTCAGTTATCTATTGTATTTTCTGTTCTTTTGGGTTCAGTTTATTTATCAATGCTGATTTGAAGAATTTTACAACCTATAGATAATTTGGTTTTATTTTACTGCTCTTTTTTGGTTTAATAGAGTTCTTTACATTGCTTTGAAAACTGAGATTTATCTTAGGACGCAAACCTTCTATAGTTTAGAGGCTAACCGTATTTTTACTTTGTTTTAATATTCAGTAAACTGCAAATTTATGCTTTACCTTGGAAAGGCATAGAGCGTTCGAGAACTACTCTTGTTAATTTCTGCTTGTTTTGAGTTTGAATCGGTCATCTATTGTGTTTTCTGTCATTTTGGGTCTAATTTATTTATCAATGCTGATTTGTGGATGTTTTAAGATCTTTAGATTATTTGGTTTTGTTTTATTGCTCTTTTTTTTTTGGTTTAATGGAGTTCTTTAAACTTCTTTAAAAACTAGGATTTTGCCTTAGGACGCAAACCTTCTATACTTTTAGAGGTTAACCATATTTTTACTTTGTTTTAATGTATTTAGATTATTTGGTTTGATTTTATTGGTATTTTTTTTGGTTTAATGGACTTTACATTTCTTTGAAAAACTGGGGTTTTATCTTAGGACGCAAACCTTTTATAGTTTAGAGGCTAACCGTATTAAAACTTTGTATTGTTATTCACTAAACTGCAAATTTATACTTTACCTTGGAAAGGCATAGAGCTTTCGAGAACTAGTCTTGTTAATTTCTGCTTGTTTGGAGTTTGACTCTGTCATCTATTGTGTTTTCTGTTCATTTTGGGTCTAATTTATTATCAATGCTGATTTGTGAACGTTTTACAATCTATAGATTATTTGGTTTTATTTTATTGCTCTTTTTTTGGTTTAATGGAGTTCTTTAAAATTTCTTTAAAAACTAAGATTTGTCTTAGGACGCAAAACCTTCTATAGTTTTAGAGGCTAACCATATTTTTACTTTGTTCAATATTCAGTAAACTGGAAGTTTATGCTTTACCTTGGAAAGGCATAGAGCTTTCGAGCACTACTCTTGTTAATTTCTGTTTTTTTTTTAGTTTGACTCGGTTATCTATTGTATTTTCTGTTCGTTTTGGGTTCAATTATTTATCAATGCTGATTTGTGAACGTTTTACAATCTATAGATTATTTGGTTTTATTTTATTGCTCTTTTTTGGTTTAATGGAGTTCTTTAAATTTCTTTAAAAACTAAGATTTTGTCTTTAGGACGGCAAACCTTCTATAGTTTTAGAGGGCTAACCGTATTTTTACTTGTTAATATTCAGCAAACTGCAAATTTATGTGTTACCTTGAAAGGCATAGAGCTTTTCGAGCACCACACTTGTTAATTTCTGCATGTTTTGAGTTTGAATCGGTCATCTATTGTATTTTCTGTTCATTTTGGGCTAATTTATTTATCAATGCTGATTTGTGGAAGTTTTACGATCTATAGATTGTTTGGTTTTTTTTTATTGGTCTTTTTTGTTTAATGGAGTTTTTCTAGATTTTCTTGAAAACTGAGATTTTGTTTTAGGACGCAAACCTTTAGTTTAAGACGCAAAACTTTAGTTTAATGGAGTTCTATACATTTCTTTGAAAACTGGGATTTTGTCTTAGGACGCAACCCTTCTATACTTTAGAGGCTAACCGTATTTTAACTCTTTTTAATATTCAGTAAACTGCAAATTTATACTTTACCTTGGAAAGGCATAGAGCTTTCGAGAACTACTCTTGTTAATTTCTGCTTGTTTTGAGTTTGACTCGGTCATCTATTTTATTTTCTGTTCATTTTGGGTCCAATTTATTTATCAATGCTGATTTGTGGAAGTTTTACGATCTAGAGATTATTTGGTTTTATTTTATTGGTCTTTTTTTGGTTTAATGGACTATATATTTCTTTGAAAACTGGAATTTATCTTAAGACGCAAACCTTACATAGTTTAAAAAAAAAATAGCGAAGAAAGGAAGAAAATGAGAAAGAATTAACAGCCAGTGAAAAAAATGAAAAATTATCCAAATATTTCGGTCAAGACCTCCGTTTGACCGTCCTCAGTGCAGAATAAAACTGATAAAAATAAAAAAACCAAACCTTAAAATAAAAACACCAAAACTGAAATTGGACGACCCTTTCCTAGTAACGGTGAAAGGGTAACTGAATAAAAAACACAAGTCTTAATGGCATTTCAGAATTTCATTTTGCGTAAAGCACTTTTAAAGGCTGATCGCTTTCCAGTTTGATTGTTATTGGAGACTCTATTTGATTGCACAATATAACTTTCTGGATGTATGTAAAACGATCAGAATTAATAATTTTGTCATAAATGGGACTTAGAAAAATGTCTCAAGTGTCCTATTGAGAGCTACCTTTTGGTGAATGTGCTTTTTTATTTCAACTGCCTCCCTGAAAACCTGCGCGAAACTTTTAACGGGGGAACGATGGAGGCCTCGTCAAACAAAATGAAATGGTGTGGACTCTCGTACAAATGTTGCGCCAAGGCGGAATCAAAAATCTCAGGCCTTTGGCGTAACCTCATTTCCTTGTCGATTGAGGACTTGGGCTCAGATAACCTTCCCCCAATTGCTGTTGGGTTCTACCAACATAAAAACAGCCACAAGAACAAGGAATTCTATAAACATCACTACCCAGAATGGGGCTGGTTTATATCTTTGCCGTTGTTAAAAAAGTTCTGTGTAATATTTGAATTTTAAAGGCGACGCCAAGTTTATGTTTTTAAGGATTCTTTTCAATTTGTCACTCATTTCAATTTACGGGCCTCCCAAAAATCCACAAAGATGGAGTCCCTCTACGCCCAATTGTGGCTTTCTTATAGCTCTCCGACTGCCAGATTGGGGAAATGATTGTCAACACTTTTTCGCCCCCATATGCAAACGCAAACTTTCTAAGTCCCATTTATGACAAAATTATTGAATTCTGATCGTTTTTACAAACATCCACAAAGTTATATGTGCAATCGAATAGAGTCTCCGATAACAATCAAACTGGAAAGCGGTCAGCCTTTAAAAGTGCTTTACGCAAAATGAAATTCTGAAATGCCATTTAGACTTGTGTTTTTTGTTCAGTTACCCTTTCACCGTTACTAGGAAAGGGTTGTCCAATTTTAGTTTTGGTGTTTTATTTTAAGGCTAATGTGTTTATTTTAAGGTTTGGGTTTTTATATATTTATTAGTTTTATTCTGCACTGAGGACGGTCAAGCGGAGGTCTTGACCGAAATATTTGCATAATTTTTCAATTTTTTCTCTGGCTGTTAGTTGTCCTCGTTTTTCTTCCTTTCTTCGTGATTTTTTGTTTTATCATGATTAGCCAGTGTTGGTCTCAGAAATTATTTACTTACATAGTTTAAAGGCTAAATGTATTTTTACTTTGTTTTAATATTCAGTAGGCTGCAGATTTATGCTTTACCTTGGAAAGGCAAAGAGCTTTCGAGCACTATTTTATTGCTATTTTGGTTTAATGGGGTTCGTTACATTTCTTTGAAAACTGGGATCTTGTCTTAGGACGCAAACCTTCTATAGTTTTAGAGGCTAACCGTATATTCACTTTGTTTTTAATATTCAGTAAACTAAAAATTTATTTTTACCTTGGAAAGGCATAGAGCTTTCGATTACTACTCATGTTAATTTCTGCTTGTTTTGAGTTTGACTCGGTTATCTATTGTTTTTCTGTTCGTTTTGGGGTTCAATTTATTTATCAATGCTAATTTGTGGAAGTTTTACGATCTATAGATTATTTGGTTTTATTTTATTTCTCTTTTTTTGGTTTAATGGAGCTCTTTACATTTCATTGAAAACTGGGATTTTGTCTTAGGACGCTAACCTTCTATAGTTTTAGAGGCTAACCGTATTTTTACTTTGTTTTAATATTCAGTAAACTGCAAATTTATGCTTCACTTTGGAAAGGCATAGAGCTTTCGAGAACTACTCTTGTTAATTTCTGCTTGTTTTGAGTTTGACTCGGTCATCTATTGTATTTTCTGTCCGTCTATTTTTTTAGAGGCTAGCCGTATTTTTACTTTCTTTTAATATTCAGTAAACTGCAAATTTATGCTTTACCTTGGAAAGGCATAGAGGTTTCGAGCACTATTTTATTGCTCTTTTTTGGTTTAATGGAGTTCATTACATTTCTTAAAAAACTGGGATTTTGTCTTAGGACACAAACCTTCTATGGTTTTAGAGGCTAACCGTATTTTCACTTAATTAATGCTCAGTAAACTAAAAATTTATTTTTACCTTGGAAAGGAATAGAGCTTTCGAGCACTACTCATGTTAATTTCTGCTTGTTTTGAATTTGACTCAGTTATCTATTGTATTTTCTGTTCATTTTGGGTTCAATTTATTTATCGATGCTGATTGTAAAAGTTTTGCGATCTATATCTTCTTTGATTTTATTTTATTGCTCTTTTTGTGGTCTAATTGAGTTCTTTACTTTAATTTGAAAAACTGACAGTTTTAGTTTAGAGTATTAGTTTAGAGTCTTAGCTTAGAGTTTTAGTTAAGAGTTATAGTTTAGTTTTAGTTTAGAGTTTTAGTTTAGAGTTATAGTTTGGTTATAGTTGGAGTTTTAGTTTAGTTTTAGATAAGAGTTTTAGTTTAGAGTGTTAATTTAAAGTTTTAGTTAACAGTTTAAGTTAAGGGTTTTAGTTTAGAGTTTTAGTTTAGTTTTAGTTTAGTTTAGAGTTTTAGTTTAGAGTTGTAGTTTCGTTTTAGTCAAGAGTTTTAATTTAGAGCTTTAGTTTAGTTTTAGTTTAGTTTAGTTTTAGTTTAGAGTTTGAGTTTAGTTTTAATTTAGAGTTTCAGTTTAGAATTTTAGTTTAGTTTAGTTTTGGTTTAGTTTTAGTTTAGAGTTTAGTTTAGAATTTTAGTTTAGAATTTTAGTTTAGATTTTTAGTTTAGAATTTTAGTTTAGAATTTTAGTTTTGAGTTTTTTTTAGTTTTCGTTTAGTTTAGTTTTAGTTTAGCGTTTTTTTTTTAATTTGGAGTTTTAGTTAGAGTTATAGTTTATTTTAGTTTAGAGTTTTATTTAAGAGTTTTAGTTTAGAGTTTTAGTTTAGTTTAGTTTTAGTTTAGAGTTTTAGTTTAGTTTTAATTTAGAGTTTAGTTTAGAATTTTAGTTTAGAATTTTAGTTTATATTTTTAGTTTAGAATTTTAGTTTAGAATTTTATTTTAGAGCTTTTGTTTAGTTTTCGTTTAGAGTTTTAGTATAGAGTTTTTGTTTAGTTTTCGTTTAGAGTTTTAGTATAGAGTTTTAGTTTAGTTTAGAGTTATAGATTAGTTTACTTTAATGTTTTTATAGATTTAGTTAGGTTATCATGATTAGACACTCCAAAAGGAGTATAGTTTGTTTTTATAAAAATAGAGCAATTAACTTACACCAAAAATCCTATTCATTTTTAAGGTTATTATTTGCATATTTTGCTAATAAAGTTAGATTTTATTCATTTTTAAGGTTAATTTAGGCTAGGTTACGCGCGCGCGCGTAGCCTAGCCTAAATCCCATTGCCAGTCTTTGGTCCGTGGCCCGGCCTTCGGCTCCGGAGGGGTGGGGGGAGGGAGGATTCTCGTTTTCTCTCCTTAGTCTAGAAATTTGTTTAACTGTTCCATTGTTCAACTGTTCAACTGTCAGCTATTGTTCATGCTGTATTTTAAGTAGTTTTTTGACAATAAATGAAAAAATATTGTTGCTGTTGCTATTTCTGCTGTATTTAAGGTGTTTTAGTCAATAAATGAAAAATAGTGTTATTTTTGCTGTACAAAAAGTGTTGATGTTAATAAAGGAAAAAAATATTGTTTTTGTTGTTCTTGTTAACGTACTAGATAGATCTAAGGGAAAATTATTATTTATTCATTAGACAAGTATGGTTTACAGTTAGTTGTAATCCAACTGTTGTCAACATCATTATGTATCAATTTAAAACACCATTTAGGTCGTTTCTGTATAGCCCATGAATGTCAGGCAAAACGACACTTTTAGCTAAAATAATTCAAAATTGTAATAAAGTGTTTTTGGAAAAATCAAAGAAAATTCACTATTGCTATAGTATTTGGCAGGAATCCAACGACCAAATAAAATCTATTGCCACTACCACGTCCATGCCAATACAATTCATACGGCGAATTGATGTTTTCAATAGTATTGAACCAAAATCATGGCTGATTATTGATGATCTGGCTGAATCAATTGACAGGTTCTCGCAGGAAATGCTACAACTGTTTACCGTTCGCTCTCATCATGAACACATTTCCATAATCCTGGTTCTACATAATCTGTTTCATCAGAGGAAATTTTGTGAGAGCCCTTGCTTTGAATTGCACCATCTATATTATCTACCGAGTTGTTCGTGACTCTAATTCTCTGATAACTCTCAATAAACAAATATATATAGGTGCCCCCAAATTTCTGCTGTCAGCGTACATTCAGGTGACAAATAAGCCATATGGGTAAATTTTGCTAGATCTTAATCAGAATACACCCAAGGATCTACGTGTAGTCACAGATATTTTTGACAAAGAACTTACTGGATATCTTCCAGTGAACAGTAGAAAAGGCTATTAGTTGCCATCATGACATTGAAAAAACTGAACGAAAATAGACATTTATTTTTTATTCTAGGCACCTCAAAACCTCCACTCCGGCAAGCCATACTCAAACATGGTGTCGACAAAGAATTTATTAATCTAATATCTGAACTTTGTTTAAATTTAACTGCGGTAATGTACACTTGCCAGAAGGTGTTAGACAACAAAAAAAGCAACATAGTTCCACTGTACGTGCCTTGGCTTGCAAAAACAAAGAAAAATTTTTTAAAGAAAACGTCTTCTTCAGGCGGGCGGTAGCTTTTTTACGCTTTTACTACCAATAATCACAGGACTTGTAAACAATATTCTCTAGATGGCTAAACCCTATAAATTGACTCCAATAGAACTTGTCCTCTCACCCGCGGAAAACTTTGAAGACAATCTAAGAAAATTCATTAATGATGAAAATATTGCCGATGATAAAAAGCTAGTTTTACTTCAAGATGCATTGCGTCGTGTGGACAAACATAGACCTTATCGTAAGAGACCCGTCGCCGTCGCCGTCACATATCCCCCTAAACAGGAAATATCTCCTCAAGATTCTGCAAGAGTGCAGTCAAAGGAGAAGGAATTGAATTCCATAGTGACATCAATTAGAAAAATATTGCCTGTGACCTATCACGAACAGAGTAAAAGAGTATTAACATATCTCATTAATCTAATATCTGAACTTTGTTTAAAGTTAACTGAGGGCGATATACACTTGCCAGAAGGTGTTAGACAACAGACAAAGCAACATTGTTCGATTGTACGTGCCTTGACTTGCAAAAACAAATGAAAAATGTTTAAAAGAAAACGTCTCCTTCAAGCGGGCGGTAGTTTTTTTTACACTTTTACTACCAATAATCACAGGACTTGTAAACAATATTCTCTAGATGGCTAAACCCTATAAATTGACTCCAATAGAACTTGTCCTCTCACCCGTGGAACATTTTGAAGACAATCTAAGCAAATTCATTAATAATAAAAATATTGCCGACGATAAAAAGCTAGTTTTACTTCAAGATGCATTGCGCCGTGTGGACAAACATAGACCTTATCGTGAGAGACCCGTCGCCGTCACAGATCCCCCTAAACAGGAAACTTCTCCTCAAGATTCTACACAATAAAAGGAGAAGGAATTGAATTTCATAGTGACATCAATTGGAAACCTATTTCCAGTGACCTATCGAGAACAGAGTAAAAGAGTATTATCATATCTCATGTTGGAAAGTGGTGGTGATGATTATCATCAAGTTCAAGTCGATAACACAGGGAAACGAATTATAATTCAGGAAAAAAGTTATAATCCACTTGATTTAATTTGCGATATGGTTAAAAATCGTAAAGGACTTTTATCGTTTGACAATAATCTATACACCTTTCTAAATGCATCAAACTTCCCCAAAATTCTAATTGGCAATAAGCAAATTCTAAAGAAATTAAGAGAATATCGTAGAGGTTTTAGACGTCTAACAACGCGAACACCATTTAAAAAGAAGAAGAAGATTTTAATTGAATCTTGGAAAATACTAGCACTCCTAGTAGCAGCAGAAGCAATGATTTGATAACACCAACGACAACGGCTAGACAAAAGCGAATGCGTATTGATATCAACTCACCGTCAGAAGCACCACCCTCCAGTGTGCAAAAGGGGAGTGGACATTACACTACGTGTTTGCGTTCAAAATGGATGAAGTTTAAAACAAGTCTATGAAAATATTTGTGAAGTGGGAAGTCTAAGTTCCCCCACAACGCTTTTTAAAGTTGTCTCTGGCATAGGTGGCAGCACATTAAAAAAGCAAAAGAGTATCTAGAAAATGAACCGAGTTACACGCTGCATCGGAATCGTAGGCTTCGTGGCAAACAATATCGAGAAACTAAAGCCTTTTCCCTGTGCATATAATGCAAACTGATCATTTAACTCTAGATGCGACTCAACAGCGTCACAATACACCCTACAAATATATTCTTGTGGCAATCAGTGTCTTTAGTGACTATGCATATGCTATTACCATTGCGATAAAAGCGAGGTGTTGAAGTTGCTCAGGCTTTAGAAAGTATTCTTGTATAATCAATGGTAAAAGTGCTGGGAGCACTAATTTCATTTTTAATGATTACCCACCTGCCTTCTCCACGGACACTTGTATATTTCTCTATGCTTCATTTGTTGAAACATCTAGAGTTGGCCATAACAATGTCCCCCTCCTACGAGTCCTTGAACGAAAAACCAATCAAAAACATATTCACCATTACAATATAAATCATCTTCAGAATATCCCCGTAAACACTCCCTATTTGGAACTCTGCCAGTTAACACTCAGAACTGAATAAGGTGATCCCCTAGCAATATCAAAAGGTTTGGCTGTGATTAAATTTCATTTTCGACCCATTCAACAACAAGATGTCTAATAGAAAAGTGGTATTTATTGGTCCAGATATTGACTGCTATGTTAATACTCTTGGCCCAAGACAACTGGGCAATGGAATGGACTATTAAAAAGGACGCTCATCAATGTCTGGCTATGATCTTGGCAGCTGGTTTACGAAGTTTTTTTGCCCTGCACTACCTCTGGCTAAAAAATATATTGTACCGGTTGCGACAGATTTTGCATCCTCTACAATATACGATTGGAACTCTGGCAAGGATTTTAAAAAAGTGCTTCGGAAAATCTTAGGTCCAGTGCGTGAACCCTTAGCGAACAATTGAAATCTCATCAAATTGGAAAAGGTTTAAAAAGGTCGAAAAACAGTGCATAACTCATCAGTCTCTGCTCAGGTCAGAAATGAAACACATCACCCATGTCAAAGAAAAGAAGGAAGAAGACGACACGTAGAGTAAACGGTGGAAGAAGAAGCCCCAGGAAGAGGATTGTTAGATCGAAACTGGATTTCTTTTCATAGATGGTATATCTACCGCATAAGGACTCCCAATCTTCAATCACTTAATCTTTAAATCTATTAAATGCAGAAAATATTAATGTGAGTGTAAAACATGGATACTATGAACAGTTTTATCCACAACAACCCCTTTCCGATAATAATCACTTTCAAATTTATTCCAATGAAGACTACTTTATGTACATGTCTTCAACATTTATAGATTTACAAATGAAAGTCCAGAAATCCGACAATTCATTGCCAGTTCATGCTGATGGAATATCCTACAAAAATATTATATTACATAATTTATTTCGTCAAATCAGTGTCTACATAAATGGCACTTTGGTGAGCACAAGCAAAATCTCTCGAATTATACAAGCTATATGCAGTTCATGCTGATGACACCCAAGTCATACAAGGAATTGAGAGGCACCTCCAATGGTTATGAATATATTACTAATACTAATAGTACAGATGCACTTAAAAATGCTACAACTAATGAATTACATCTAGTTGGAAAAATATATCATGAAATATTTAATATGCCTCAATGGCTACCAGCAAATATTAAAGTGGATATAAAATTTACGCTTGCTCCATCCAATTTCATTTTACGAAAGGAACTTGCTGTGAATCCTGATGTAACTCTCTCCCTCACCTCGGCAATACTACATGTACGAAAGCAGCAGGTTATAAGTTATATTGCTTTTGCAATGGAAAAACTGAGAGCCAGTGGAAATACTATTAAACTACTTGTTCCTCATAGAATCACCAATCAACGTCATATTGCCACAGGCTCGCGTACCTTCACCGACTCATCCTTTATCAATGGCGAAATTTCGTCGAAATTAGTATTGGCATTTGTAAAAAGCGCTAATGCAATAGGATCGTGGACTGGATGCCCACATAAAATTGAAATGTTTGGGCTTTCATCTCTTGTCTGCAAAGTAAATGGAATCCCTCTCTACAATCTATCTTTTAATAAATCCTATAGGACTTTGTATGATTTGACCATGCAAACCCTACATCATGATTCACAACTATTTGAAAATGGTATAACCGAAGAAATGTTCGCTAAAACACATGGTATCATTTTACTAGACCTGTCTGGCACCTAGGATATGAGTATAGTAGGAACGGGGAGTGTGCGTTTAGAGTGTACATTTGCCGACCCATTAGCTGAGAGTATTGCACTAATCTCACTAAATCAATTTGATACCTATTGGGAAATCACTCCCGAAGGCAGTGTTCTACAAGACCTTGCACCATGAACCCAAGTCAAATAATCAGCGTATTTAATAAGGCCCCCTACATGTCCAAATACAGATCCTATTATCTGCCCGCGGACTTTCTTGGAAAAATTCAAGGTGCCAACAATACTCTAATCATTGTTAATAGCAGTCCGTCAACTGTGAATACTGGCCATTGGTTGTGCATCTTTCAAACAACGAAGACGATTGAATTTTTTGATCCTCTTGGCCTACCCTATACATTCTGCACTCCACACATCAGCAACTATATTGTGAGAAGTGGGAAAGCTATTATTCAAAATCAGAAGAGAGTGCAGGATCTGACGACTAAAAGTTGTGGTTTCCATGCGCTACTATATTTCGTGTTCAGATGTCGCGGCTATACTTACAAGCAGTTTCTCAACATTTATGTAGACAATCCAGGTCTGAACGAGTTTATGGTGGAAAATATCCTCTCAGACCTGTACAATATTGATTTTAGTACCCTACGAGTAAAGTGCTTAAAAATGTATGCGATGTTTGTTAATAAAGAAAAAATGTATATATACAACAATGTCTTTATTCTTCACTTTAGATTTTTTCTTCTGTGTATAGGCAACTCTCGAGAACCACTAATGCTGGTAGATCATTTGAATTCACTGTATATTAATTTTGATTGGCTGCAAAGTCAGGGTCAAATTTTCTACAGTACAATGTAAGTACACTCTTGTCGTATCTCTTTGTATAGTCAATAATACTATTTGCATTCATATTGTGAAATTCACGTGTTTCAACCTGTCTATTTGAAGCAAAATCACATACAGTGTTTTCAAATGGTGAATAACATTCGGTAACTGCCAAATAAAAATCACTAGGTTTATAGTCATAATAGGCAGTCTCGTCACAACGATGACGTAGAAACCAAATTGTCTAGTTACCCCAACAGTTGAATCGTAGACCTGATTCTTCCTCCCCAAATAATTTAAATCCACGACGATACCAATCTCGTAGAAATAAACTAAAATCACGTTTGGGGTTCTTTCCAATCATACCTGGGTAACTATTCTCCCACTGATGACATTTGTCATATTGGCAATTGGAGCATAGATGTCATCTAGGGTGAAAGTCACAAATCTCTTCAAGACCTGAATTACAGCCTTTAATTTGTACTGCATATCGTATATGTACTTTACACGAATTGGATAATTTGCACTTTTCATTACACTCATCAATAATTGTACAATTCTCACATGATGACCAACTGCAGAGAGTGTACATGCATAGTGGACATGTATAGAATATTTTTAGTTTCCGATGTCAATTTTCTCACAGCTTAAAAGAAACTGATCCACGTTCTATAAATTCATAGGGGAATGGGAGAGGAGTAATTCTGTGACGTTACATAACCTCTTTCGAAGGGGGAGCCATATATGGCAATGTTTTCAAAAGTATATCCACGATATTATTCTGCTTTTTTTCAATTAATATATCAATAAATTGAGCAAAAGCATTTGAGTGACGTCTTTAAAGCTTCATAAAATAGTCCAATGGGGGAGAATCAGTTTTCATTATAATATCAAGTGTCCCCTGTGAGAATATCTTCCGTTGAAGTGATAACTCGAGAAAATCGTCATCTAAAATCAAATGTTTTTCCATAATCACAAGATTCGATCTAATTATCTCTTTCTCAAATTTATTTAATTTTTAATCCTATCACTCTCACTGCTGACTCTAGACTAACCACGGTTCGTTCTACTTCAAGAATATTCGATAGCCTAACAAAAAGAGTATAATTAAACAAAAGTATAATTACAACAATAATATATATTGTACATATACAATTAGCGATATAACTTATTGTCATATATATGCTTCACTATTGCATTTAAAGCACTTTGAAGTCTATTCACATGTGCTATATCAACTTTTGCAGTGAAGCATAATTGATCCTCCATTTTAATTTGCTCAAAGAATACACACATCATGCATATACTTCATCCCATTCAAGACAGAGACGTGATCCTCTTGTGATTTCTACCGCAATGTTTGGGGCTCTTGTATCATTGCTGCCGCTACCAACTCCACTATCAACTTCTAATAGTGTAAACATTCCACTCATTATTACAAATATATCTCAATGAATAAAGTCAAACTGTTCTCACTCCTTGAATTCTATTCTCACACTAATAACAGCTATAGCAAAAATCTTTCCTTATATTCACTGTGATCTTGTTCCGTTAGTATTTCCGACTCCTATGATTGGCCTAGAAAGAGACACGTGATCTTGTTCCCGTTAGACGCTCTTATCTGGCAATGATGTAAACTTCCGTCTGTATCCATTGGGCTTAGAAACATCAAACAAGTTGACCAACAAACAGAATAGAACTATGAAACAACATCAAATCACATAACCATCAAAAAATATCAAACAACAAACAATATAACCATCAAACAGGTCTAGAAAGAGGCACGTAATCTTGTTATCTCAGGGATCCTAGGCCTCTGATTGGTCTAAAAATAACACTTTTACCAAGGACATTAAATCTCGTCCCAAGTTTTTACCAAGGACATTAAATCTCTTCCAGGCTTTTACTAAAGGGCATTAAATCTCTTCCAGTATTCAATAATGGGCTCCTACTCTCCACGCCTTTTTTCCTCAAACCCATCCGATAAGAACTTTGAGATAGCCATTTTTTTCAAAATAGTTCAAAGGTCAAATAACGAAAACTCCGGTGTCGACACATCCCTCAAGGGCATGGGGGAATGCATTGTAAGCTATTTCCTGGTACCGTATGTGGTTCTTATGAAAGATACAATCGTAAAAACTTCAGAGAGGGTTCATTTGAATGGAAATTAAAAGTTGTTGTTCATTTTCTTAAAGTGAAGAAAGATCGGAGGGTAATTGGCCCCTCCCGCCTTCCACGCCTTTGGGTTTACCGGATTGATAAACCCACCCGATAAAAATTGAAGTGACCATTTTGTTAAAAATTGTTCAACCATGAGATATAAAAACAGCGGGGTCGACACAACCCCCCAAGGCCATGAGACAGGCGTTTTAAGTTATACTTTGGGGATATATATATGGTCCTTATAAAAGGGATACTCGTATAAACTTCAGAGAAGGCTCATTTGGTTGAAAATAGAAAGTTCTGGTTCACTTTTAAAGAGTCAAAAGAGACCAAAGGTTATTTAGTCCCCCTCACGCCCTTTTCCCCAAACCCATCCGATAAAAATTTTGAGATAACGATTTTATTAAAAATAGTTCAAACATCAGATAATAAGAACTCCGAGGTTGACACAGACCCATTTTTCACTTTGATATTGTTACTCTGATACCAGTTTTGATACTTTGAGGATTATTTGATTTTTTTAAAGTTTGATTTTGAACTAAGGAATTTTTAAGAACTTGAAAATTTTTGCAATGAAAAACGAACCAAAATCAATTCAAAAAACTTTCCGAAAAATATTTTTTTCAAAGAAAAGTAAAGGCCATTTTAAACTTAAGCTCAGCAGATACGAATACCTTTGAAAATTCAAACTCAAAGCGTTAAGAAATTACTATTAAAGAATAAATGAAACCCGAAACGAACAGAAATTAAATAAACAATCATAGCAGAAACATACAACAAAGAATAATATAAATAAATAAATAGATCTTAAAGCGAGTAATGGATAGATTGAATATGAAAATGAAGTTTAAAACGAAAAAAAAACTTTCCTATTGAAGTATAAATGAAACTTAAAACGAGCAGAAATTAAATAAACAATCAATGCAAACAAACGTACAATGTATATTAATGTAAATTAATGAATAAATTTTAAAACGAGTGAAACTTAAATTGAATATGCATATCAAGCTTGAAACGAACGAAAATCACAACAAACAAGAGTTTGGGTATAACCTCCTTCTCTCACTGTAAAACTCTAAAACCTACAGCGTCATTGGCGCTTTACTGAAAACTATATGCGTCTTGAACAGTCTTGGAAAGAATAAACAACATCAAGTTAAATATTTGATTTATAATGACACTAATGAAAATCCACTGATGTTGAAAGATCCATCAGTTCATGGATTTATTTCACTGTTATTTTATTTTTATTTTCAATGCTGTAAGAACTGGAAAAGAAAATATTTGTAATATAATTCGTTTTCAGTTAAGCGCCTATGACGCAGTAGGCTTTTGATTTTCATTTACAGTTAGGAAAGGAGGCAGTATCAAAATTCTTGTTTCCAGTGAAACTATATTTGTCTTGAACAACTTTAGAAAGAGCAAATAAATTAAACTGATTATGTAATGTATAATGATGTTAATTGCTGAAAGCTCATCAGTTCAAAATGTTACTATAATTTTAATGTTTATTTTCAATATTAAGTACGAATGAAAATATTTGTAATAAAAGTTGTTTTCAGTAAAACGCCACTAGGTTTTAGACTTTTACAGCGAGAGAAGGACGTCATGCCCAAACTGTTGTTTGTAATGATTTTTGTTCGTTTCAAGCTTGATTTGCATATTCAATTTAAGTTTCACTCATTTTAAGATTTATTTCTCTTGTATGTTTGTTTGCATTGATTGTGTATTTAATTTCTGTTCGTTTTAAGTTTCATTTATACTTCAAAAAAAAAATTCGTTTTAAGCTTGATTGTCATATTCAATCTAAGCCTTTCACGCTTTAAGATCTATTTATTCTTTATATTATTACTTGTATGTTTTTGCTATGATTGTTTATTTAATTTCTGTTCGTTTTGGGTTTCATTTTTTCTTTAATTGTAGTCTCTGGTTGTTTTGAGTCTGAATTAAAAAAAATATTTGTATCTGCTGAGCTTAATTTTAAAATGGCCTTTACTTTTCTTTGAAAAACTTATATTTCGCCAAGTTTTCTTTAATTAATATTAAGTAAAAACTTTGTTGGTATTAAGGAAAAAGCTGATACTTCGAAGAAAAAATTTTTTAGTGTTAAGAAAAAACTTGATACTTCTAGCAGAAAACTTGTTAGCATGAACAGAAAATTGTTGCTTCTAAGGGAAATTTCTTATCTTTGACGGAAAACTTGCTGCTATTAGGTAAAAATTTCTTACTATTAAGAAAATACATGTTAATTCCAACAGAAATTTGATGATATTAAGTAAAAATTTTGTTAGTGTTAAGGAAAAAGCTGTTACATCGAAGAAAAAACTTGTTAGTATTAAGAAAAAACTTGGTACTTCTAACAGAAAACTCGTTAGCATGAACAGATAATTGTTACTTCTAAGAAAAATTTCTTTTATTTGACGGAAAACTTGCTGCTATTAGAAAAACTTAAACTTTCTTACTATTAAGAAAAATTGTTATTTCAAAGAGAAATTTGTTAGTAATAAGTGAAACTTTGTTAGAATTAAGGAAAAAGATGCTACCTCAAAGAGAAAATTTTCTAGTGTTAAGAAAAAACTTGATACTTCTAGCAGAAAACTTGTTAGCATAAACAGATAAATGTTGCTTCTAAGAAAAATTTATTATCTTTGATGGGAAAATTGCTACTATTAGATTTTGCTATTTCTAAAATTCTTACTATTAAGAAAAAACTGTAACTTGCAAGAGAAATTTGATGATATTAAGTAAAAGTTTGTTAGCACTAAAGAAAATCGATTACTTCGAAGAGAAATGTTTTTAGTGTTAAGGAAAAACTTGCTACATCTAACAGAAAACATGTTAGTATGAACAGATAATTGTTACTTCTAAGAGAAATTTCTTATCATGGACGGAAAAGTTGCTACTATTAGAAAAAAACTTTCTTACTATTAAGAAAAAAGTTACTTCCAAGAGAAATTTGTTAGTAATAAATAAAACCTGGTCAGTATGAAGGAAAATGGTTTTACTTCGAAGAGAAAATTTGTTAGTGTTAAGAAAAAACTTGGTACTTCTAACAGAAAACTCGTTAGAATGAACAGATAATCGTTACTTCTAAGAGAAATTTCTTATCTTTGACGGAAAACTTACAGCTAATAGAAAAAAATGTCTTTGCTATTAAGAAAAATCTGTTACTTTCAATAGAAATGTGTTAGTAATAATTAAAAATTTGTTGGCATTAAGGTTAAAATTGCTACTCCGAATAGAAAATTTGTTAGTATTAAGAAAAAACTTGCTACTTTTAACAGAAAACTTATTGACATGAACAAAGAATTGTTACTTGTAAGAGAAATTTCTTATCTTTGACGTAAAACTTCCTGCTATTAGAAAAATTTCTTACTTTTAAGAAAAACTTGTTAATTCCAAGAGAAATTTGATAGTATTAAGTAAAACTTTGTTAGTATTAAGGAAAAAGTTGCTACTCCGAAGAGAAATTTTTATTAGCGCTAAGAAAAAACTTGCTACTTCTAGCAGAAAACTTGTTAGCATAAACAGGAAACTGTAATCCCTGACGTTCTTACAAAGCAAGAAGAGACAACGGCGTCTCTTGTATAGAATATAAGTTTAAGTCTTCTTTTACCTAAGATTGTGCCTTATCGCTATGAAATTTTACAGCCAAGAACGGCACTATTTTCCAAGAAAAATTCTAAGCTGCTTATCTACAAGACAGGATCAACTTTAGACTTCCGACCCAAACCATAGAAATCAAGAGCATATCATAGAAATCATAACCAAAGTGCAGAAATCATGGTCAACCTCTAAAAATTTTTTTTCAAAACAAAGAAAGCCTGATAAATCCGTAAAAATAGAGAGCAAACTGTAGAAATCAGGGGCCTGGGAATCATCCACCCTAGAAATCATAGGCAAAGTGTGGAAATCATGGTCAACCTCTAAAAATTCATTACCAAAACAAAGAAAACCTGACAAATTCATAAAAATCAAGAGAAAACTATAGAAATAAGGCCTGGTCTTAGAAATTTAGATCAAATCATGGTTGACCTCTAAATAATTATTATCAATACAAGCAAAGCCCTGACAAATTCATAAAAATTAAGAGCAAACTGTAGAAATCATGAGGAACCCTAGAAATCATGCCCACCTAAGAAATCATAGGTAAAGTGTAGAGAACATGGTCAACCTCTAAATAATCATTACTAAAACAAGCAAACAATCCTGCAAAATTCATAAAAACCAAGAGCAAACTGTAGAAATCAGGCCTGATCCTACAAATCTAGATCAAACCATAGAAAACAGGACCAAATTGCAGAAATCAAAATCAAACTTTAAAAATTAAGGCCAGTCTCTAAAAAATCCTAACTAAAACACAGAAATCCTTTCGAAGTTATTAAAAATCATAGTCAATACATGGAAACCGGGAAGACTTAATAGAAATCGTAAGTGTTGTGTGGAAATTCTCATAAATTTTTAAAAATCAAGATCATCCCAAAGGATACCGATCAATCCGGAGACATCATGACAAAACCGAAGAAGGCATTGCCTCGAGTTTCAGAAGCAGTAATTGTCGTACGCTTGCACATTAGTTTCTAAAGGTGTAGGTAGTCCTATAAAATGAGAGTTAACATATACATTTATTTTTAGCCAAAACGTCAGTCCCTCAGGAAAGCGGTGTTCTCAGTCAATTTGTGGTACGAAACAACAATTCTAGCCAAAAAAGGTCAAAATGATATTTCATAAAAATTCTGAGATGGTTAATCCATTTGAAAATATATAGTCGAGGTGGCAATAACGTATGAGGCGCGTTCGTTTCTAAGAGTGCAGGTCCTATAAAACAAGGATTAACATCTACAATTATTCTTGGCCATAAAGTCTGTGGCTCAGTAAAGCGATGTTTTCAGGTGGTTTATGGTACGAAACAACAATTCTAGCAGAAAAAAGGGTCAAAAAGCTATTGCTTGAAAATTCGGAGATAATTAATCTATTCGAAAGTCTATAGCCATATTGGAGCTCCTGTTTCAGAGGAAGTGTATGAGGCGCGTTCGGTTTTAAAGGTTCAAGAAGTTCTATAAAATAAGAGTTAACATTTACATTCATTTTAGCCAAAAGTCTGATCCTCAGTAAAGCGGTGTTTTAGCTGATTTGTGGTACGAAACAACAATTCTAGCCAAAAAAGTTCAAAAAGCTATTGCGCGAAAATTTTGATATAGTTAATCTAATCGAAAATCTATAGTCATATTGATCCTCCTGCTTCAGAGGTGGCAATGCCGTCTGAGGCACGTACGTTTCTAAAGGTGCAGGTAGTCCTATAAAATGAGGGTTAAAGTATACAATTATTTTTAGCCAAAAAGTCTGTCCCTCAGTAAAGCGATGTTTTCAGGTGATTTGATGTACAAAACATCAATTCTATTCAAAAAAAGCTTAGAAGCTACAGCGTGAAAATTTTGAGATAGTTAATTAATTCGAAAAATCTATAGCCATACTAAACCTCCTGTTTCGGAGACGGCAATGCCGTATGAGGCGTGATCGTTTCTAAAGGTGCAGGTAGTCCTATGAAATAAGGGTCAACATGTACATTTATTTTTAGCCAAAAAGTCTGTCCTTCAATAAGCGGTGTTTCAGGCTGTTCGTAGTACAAAACAACAATTTTAGCCAAAAATATTTGCATCTAATATCTTGCTAGCCCTATGGGAATGATTGCTTAAGGGGAAGGGGACTGTGGGGGGTTATTATCACGATGCTGTAAAATATTCATAGTCTTGGCTGAAAGAAACGAAGAATTTTCATTAATATCTTTCGGAATTACCTCAATATGGTTTAAATTTATCTATAATATCCCCTGCACTCTGGAAATGATTGCTAGGGGGTGTGGGGGCAGTCAAGTGATGGTAGTGTGACGCGAATTGCATGGAGTAACATGTTCTACAGTTTAAGGTACAAGTATTAAAAGATTGTTTCCTCAGAGGGGGGGGGGGGTGAAAATCTAACAAACCCTCAAAAAATTATGCATTTTCATTAAAAGCCCTTCAAAATACCTCTTGGTTTAAATTTATCTCTTATATCAGCGCGCCCTCTAGAAAAGATTGTTAGACGGCAGCCGTATATTGCCACGATGGTGTAAAATATTGATAGTCTTGGCTCAAAGAAAAGAGGCATTTTCATTAAAAGCTCTCAAAAATATCTCAAAAGAGTTCATATTTATCTCTAATATCAATCTTGCCCGTCTGAAAATGATCGCCAAGATGTGTTTTTCTTTAATGAATGATTTTTATTTTTCATTTGTCATGTTTTTCAAGTTTTATTTTTTGTTTGTCGTGTTTTTTAACTCTTTTTTTGGTGTTTAATACTGTTTGTAAATTTGTTTTAATTAATAAAACTTTTACTTACAATAACCTTAATTCTTTAGATATGATGTTTAAGACGATCTTGGTTTTTACATAATATAAACACCCCTTCAGTCTTTATCGTTATAAATACATTAATAACAATCAAGAATGTTATTTGGCATCACTCCCTTAAAAGCATTACTTAATGAAGAGGTGTAAGTTCTGGAAAAAGATGATTTCCGACATGTGCACGAAACATCTCATTCAAGAAAGCGAAATATGGGCATTTCTCTCACACGCAATAGGTAATTTTAGAATTTAATGAGTAGGACAAAATACTGGGAATAGCAGTTTAGTTCTGGTGGTTGGAGCGCTGTCTCATTGGGAGGAAGTTGACTTTTCAAGTCCCAGTGAGGACAAAGAATTACAAAAAATTGCGTTATCCATATTACACATGACCGTTTAAAACAGGGTAAATTATATGATGCCATTGGAGTCCAGGGGATGCGTCGTGGAAATATCTTCATCTGTTTTCCCTTTATTAGAACACCTGGAAACAGGAGCCGCATTGCACAGGTGCTATGACTTGAGGGGCTAGTAGCTCCACTTATAGGGATCCCTATCTGGCGAGGGTGTGTCGCCAGCTGTGTTCCCTGTGTTAAAAACCTGGGCTAGTAACCCCAATTATTGCTACTTGTGTGTTATCCCGAGCACACTCCACTTACTCATGTAACAAAATACTGAAAAACCTGGGAATCGTGTCAGGGGTGTTGTCGGAATCTTGCCAGGGCATGCTGTCAGAATCTTGCCAGGGCTGTCATGACGTAATAGGGCATGTTGTAGAAATCCTATGGGAAAAGGGATAGGGCTGCGCTCGGAATCTTGTCAATGCTGAATAAATATTGCGTCACATAGAAACATGGCGTTACGGACCGCTAGAAACAGGGACCGCTTGAAACCGGGACCGTTTGCATTCCAGGAGTACTAGCCGCTTGATATCCCATGTTAATTTCCTATATAGCTGCTTGAACATATTATGCCCCACTACTAACTACTACAAATACCACTTCAATTGCAGCAAATTTTGAGGCTTAGAGTAGTAAGGTGAAAGGGGCGTCAAAAGGGTGTCGAAAGTGCACATCAACAATATTTTTAGAACGGCTTAACGTGTAAAGGTGAAACTCCCGGGGCATCTTGAAAGCAATGCTCAACGGACCAAAATGCAATATTTACATGCTACTATCACTTTTAATACTGAGTCATACTCAAAGTGAGCAAAAATTAACATTAGAGTAAGGGTTTTGAGTAGGGCTCAAAACCCCTATGCCTTCGCAAGGCCAGAACATAATTTGCACTTTACTGAAATTTTTATTTATATTTTCACTTTTATAACTTTAATAAATCAAATATTATCAACAATTTAAGGAATAAATATTAGCATATGTATATTAAATTAGCAATGCTCATTAATTTTTGTTTAATCAGTAAACTGAAAATTATGGTTTGGCCCTGGGAAGGCTTAGGGGTTTTGAGCCCTACTCTTGTTAATTTCTGTTCGTTTTCGTTTGACTCGGTTATTTATTGTAATTTATTTTCGTTTTGGGTTTCATTAATTCAAAAACGTTCAAAAATTGAATAAAAAATCATGTTTTTTTAACTGAAAGTAAGGAGCGACGTTAAAACTTAAAACGAACATAAATTATTCCGTATATGAAAAGGGCTGTCCCTTCCTCAAGGCCTCGCTCTTTACGCTAAAGTTTGACTTTCTCACAACTCGGTAATTTTTTTAAACATTAAAAAACTTTAGCGTAAAGAGCGAGGCGTTGAGAAGGGGACAGCCTCTTTCATTTACGGAATAATTTCTGTTTGTTTTAAGTTTTAACGTCGCTCCTTACTTTCAGTTAAAAAATTTGTTTTTTTATTTAATTTTTGAACGTTTTTGAATTAATGCTGGTTTTGATTTTGGTTCACCGTACATGAATAATTAAAACCAAATTTGCATATTAATCTTACTTTTATTTGGTTAAATGGCTTTCTCGAACGTTGTTTAATTTTATTTACCAACGTTTTTATTAGTAATAAATTTACGTAACTTACGAATTAACTTACATAACGAACTTCTATATTCATATGTTTTTAACACGTATATTAGGGGGTTTGCCCCATAGTCAATCCCTCGCTCTTTACGCTAAAGTTCGAATTTTTTTTCCAATTCTTTAAAAATAAACCCTTAATCACAAAGGCCGTTAATTAGAATAAATAGCTCTTATGAAAGTACTAAAAAATCTTTGGCTTAAAGAGCGAAGTATTGACTAGGGGACGAACCCATTCATATACGTAATATTTTATGTTCGTTTTAAGTTTTTATGTTGCTCCTTACTTTCAGTTGAAAAACTTGTTTTTTTATTTAATTTCTGATCTTTTTATAAATAATGCTGGGAAACCTGGCGCCCTTTTCATAGCAATGTCCCTTCCCACACGAAAATTTCCTCCATGGAAAGATCCTCCCACACAACCCCCGACCCACCTATCCCCCACTACCAGAAAAAAAAATTCCCCCTTAAAACGTCTGTCCTATACTTCCCAATAGCCAATACTATATGTTAACATTGGGTAAAGTTCATAACTTTCAGCCCTCCCCCGGGGAATTTGGGGGATTAAGTAATCCTAAAAGACATAGTTATCATATTTTCGACCATGCTGAATAAAATGGCTATCTCAAAATTTTGATCGGGTCGCTTTGGGAACAAAATAAGCGTGGGAGCGGGCCTAGTTGCCCTCCATTTTTTTGGTCACTTAAAAAGGGTACTAGAACTTTTAATATCCGTTCTGATAAGCCCTCTCACAATATTCTAGGACCACTGGGTCCATACGATCACCCCGGGGAAAAAAAGCAAAAAACAAAAAACAAATAAACACGCATTAGTGATCTTTCTTCTGGCAAAAAATACAAAATTCCACATTTTTGCAGATAGGAGCTTGAAACCTCTACAGTAGGGTTCTCTGATACGATGAATCTGATAGTGTGATTTTCATTAAGGTTTTACACCTTTTAGGGGGTCTTCCCTGCTTTTTTCGAAAATCAGCCAAATTTTCTCTGGTGCTTAACCTTTGACGGGTAACACTAAACGTGATGAAATTTATATATTTAAAATTAGCATTAAAATCTTATTCTTTTGATGTAAACATTGGTATCAAAATCCCGTTTTTTAGAGTTTCGCTTACTATTGAGCTGGGTCGCCCTTTACTTACTGTTCGTTACCACGAACTGTTTGACTACTGATAATGGATCAGCAGAAACTAACAAATACCAGGGAACGTTAATTAGGGACTGGAACCACGAATACTTGAGATTTATAAATTTGGTTCGTGTTACTACTTTGACAGTTGCTACCGAAAATGACCTTTATCCTGTATTGAATACTGATATGTTAAGAAACTTACACAATAAACCAAAAGAGCATTGGCTGTTATATTTTTTCAGTGTGGTATACCAGACAAATACATGAAAGTGATTAGTGCTATGTACGAGAATAACACTGCTGCGGTTAAGGTAGGAAATGAGGTTAGCAGATGGTTTTATATTAAATCAGGAGTTAAGCAGGGTTGTGTTCTATCCCCCTTTATATGGATTATTTTGATGGACTTTGTAATAAGGAGCACAGGAAAGGCAATGGGAGACCCCGGAATCAAATGGGAAGGAAAAAGTCTCCTGGACTTGGATTACGCCGATGATTTAAGCATCCTAATGGAAAGTGTGAACAAAATGAATGACTTTTTTGAGGTTTTGCTAGTTCAGGGTGCTAGAATAGGTTTGAAAATTAGTGTTAAGAAGACTAAGTCACTAAGGCTAGCAATAATTGAAGATGAAAAGGTGACGTTGGGTAATGAAAAGATTGATCAAGTGGGAAGCTTCACTTACCTTGGTAGTATTATTAGTAAAGATGGTGGGAGCAGTGAAGATGTTAAAAGTAGAATAGTCAAGCCTCAGGGTGTTTTTTCACAATTAAAAAAGTTTAGAAGAACAGGAAGATAAGTCTGCAAATCAAAATTAGAATATTAGAAGCTAATGTGATGACAGTGGCCAAATATGGTTCTGAAGAATTGGCGGTTCGAACAGCGGATGAAGATTTGCTAGATGTTTTCCAGAGAAATTGCTTATTCTCGGTACCCGGCTGACTGACCGTATGTATTTCAAACAATAGGCTGCACGAAAACTGTGGTTCAATACCGCTCTCTAGATCTATAATGAAAGAAAGGTTGAGATGGCTAGGGCGCATTTGCGGATGAAGGATGACAGATTGCCGAAGATTGTTCTTTTCGGCCAACCATCTAGGGCTAAACGGAAAGCAGGTCGTCCTTGTCTAGGGTAGGAGGACGTCATAAACAAAGATTTAAAGGAAATAGGAACTTCGTGGGAGGGTGTAAAAAGGGAGGCTTTAAATAGATCGGGATGGAGGGCGAGCGTGCGTAGCTGTGTTGGCCTCAGGTGGCATGGTGCTGCGGTGAGTCATTAGTAATAGTAGTACTAGTAGTCTACAAAAGTTTAACTATTACATCTCTTCATTAGGAAAGAAAACTAAAAACAATAATCGTAAGCTTATCATTGCAAAAATCTAAACTTGGAATATTTTATCCTTTTACAGTCCTTGGCATGTAAAACGAAGAAGAAGAATAGGTAACCGAGGTTTGACTAACAATGAAAATTCATAGCATACACTCAAGCCTGTATATCTCATGTTGTCAGATATTAGCTTGCCATGACATGGTGAAAGAAGACCTAAACGCTCAAAGTCACTGCTAATAGTTTCCCTTTTTTTATTATAAATTAGAATATACTGAAGAATGCTTAACACTCCAGTCGTTTTACTGGAACAAATGATAGCACTTTCGTAGAGTCTCCAGAAAAAAGGTAGCATTTATCGTAGCTGTTTTAGGCAATGGAACTGTTTTATTGAAGCTAGTGAATTTGTATTGGCACTTAGGTAATCGGTTTAATCGGTTTGGGGGATCTTTTATTCAGAAGAGTTTTGGCTATTTTTTTTGGCTTATGATATAGTATTTGTTTCTGACGAGGAAGATCAGACGACTTAGATGCTGCTGTTGATTTGGGAACGTAACTATTTCTTATAGAAATTAAATCTTAAACAAATTTCCGACAATGACATTTTTCAAAGAAAAGTGAAGAGTCGTGTTAAAACTTATGATAGGGATATATCTTTAGGGGAGGAGGGCTTCAAAATTAGTGCAATTGTACGAGAAATATAAGTATTGCAATAACCAGCGGGGTATTAAGAGAAATAGGCAAAAGTAGGTGTAGCTTTTGGTCCATTGCAGAACATTCTAGGTGACTTATTCTTGAATATTTGGTGACAATTCGTACAATCGTGCCTCCAACTTTTGCAATCATGCGTAAAAAAAAAATTCGCCTATGGTTACAATTGCCTACCAATTTGCTTATGAAAAGTTTGGCTCCAAACTGTTTCCATTCTCGTCACCGAATGGTGGAACCTTGAGTCCATAAAAAAGTTTGGGTGACAAAAGAAGTTGCATTTCATGCAGTTTGGATGACATTTTGTACATTCTTCCCTCCCTTTTGACAATTGTGGCCAAAAATGAATGTCATACACCAAAGGTGCAGACGCACTAACTAAAGTGACTAGTTTAGATAAAAATGCTTCAGAATTTCAATTCCGGAGTCTAGGGTTTCAACCCCGACATTAGTTTTCTTGCCATTGATAAAAAATGTAATATCAAGAATATATACATATTTAGGTTAAAGTCGCAATTGCAGATATAAGATTTATACTAGAGTATTTCACATCTACAGGTGAATAAAAAATCGGTAAAAAACAGGAAGATGTGCGGGATTTAGCAAAGGCTGTCTAAAAAAGTTCTAAAGATAAGGAAATTCGGCCGAAATTTGTTATTTATGATCCTGAGGAAGTACCCCAGTGCGCCGATGCAGTTGGCGCATGAATAACGATTAAAGTAAACCAGATATGTAGAAAGCTAGATAGCATCACGGGACAGATAAAACAGGTTCCAATTTTGGAGCCAGAAAATGTTTCTTTGAGGCAGCCTCCAACTCCGTTACCCTACTTGGCCTCTATGAAAAACCCTTCCAAGTCCCTTGAAACGCCAAATGCCCGTAAGGACATTCTTCTGTCAACATGCGGAAAGCTTAGTGATGAAATTGTTTAGTGAGAACGAATGGAAAGTAATGGTTAAGTCAAAGGACTCAACCGAAAAGATTAAAAATGCCATAAAATAGGAAATTTTTCACAAGACGCAAACATAAAATCAAAGAGTGTCTCTGGAGTTGTGCGTTTCATTCCAGATGTGTATCATGCGGTGCATGTAGCTAATCTGTTCCCAGCATGTGAAAAGGTTGAAGAGATTGGTAATTTCCTGACATTCAGACTCTACTTCCCGTCAAAAAAATCTTTGAAAATAAACATGAAAGATTTTCCAAATATCGGTTTTGAACGTTTGCGAGTAGATGAATTTCACCTCTTACCACGCCGTTGCTACAAATGCCATCTTGTAGGCCACATAGTTGCCAATTGTCCCAATACTGATGTACTTCTCAGTGTGCAAGTATTGACCATAAAAGCACTAAGGAACAGCCGTGCATGCAGAGAATACGATGTGTTGTATACAAAGTTTCAGGTCCCTCGTGCTATTGAGTATCCTGCCCGGGAAATCGGAAATCAATTTCAGAGCAGGACAGATCCAATAGATTGCAGTGAAAACTGAAAGACTTCTCTCTTTCATGTCGTGGAATTTTAATGGCGAGGTTCTTGATAAATTACCAGCTTTAGGGAAACTATGTAGATCATGAAGCGTGATTTGCCTACAGGAGCACTTTTTGAAAGATATCAACTCTCAGATTTTACTCCCTTCTCCTAGCATAACAGTACCTCTATCCCTAGCTAAAGGAATTCAAGCAAAGGGAAGACTAAGCGATGGTCTAGCCATATTGACAACTTGCCAATCAGGACTGCTTGAAATGTGTGACTGCTATATTGCCATAACAATCGATTCACTTGTTATAGTTAATCTTTATCTGCCAACAAATTACAGAGACGGAGCTTCTGAAAGAAAATTTGCGATTGCCTGCAGAAAAGTAGCCAAATTTTAAAAGAATATTAAAAAGATAAACAGAAAATCTATGCTTATCGGTGACTTGAATTGTGGCTTACTTCAGAAATCAAGTGCAGGAACAAAAACTTTCCTTTCTATTTCCCCACGTGGCTACACGGTCATTCCGAAAACAAAAGAATTACACGTTTACTTCCATTTCTGGAAGTACATCTAACCTCTTAGTATTGTTCCATCCTCCTGATTCAGACCGAGTGGTTAAAATTTGTCTGGAAGGTGAATATAGTGACCATATCCATCTTTCCCTCTCAATTCCTATAATTGGTACTCATTCTTCTGAATCTGGTAAAGTGAAAATCAAAATTTTGTCATCTTAAGTTTTGGGATAAAATTGACAAAGATATTTTCCAAGCGGAGTATGACCGCATATTGGATAGAATCCGAGTTCCGTTACAGCTCCTTCAGCGGCAAACTGGGATGGACCAGTCCGCTATGTGGATTGAACTTAACCTCTACTGTTACAGATTATTGCTTATCTACTGTTACAGATTATAACCTCTACTGTTACAGATGTTACAGATTATTCACGCTCACGGATTTTTCGCAGAGATGTACGCTGTCCCTATGAGAAAGTGTAGATTGGGAACCGAGAAGTTTGATGGTCTTGAAATGGAAGGCTTAAGGCAGCATGAGAATCATCAAAATTCTGGCTTCGTATGTGGAATGAGTGTGAAAAATCAAATATGGAATTGTTAACACTTTGTGGTTACTTACAAAGCGGCATTTTCAGAAGAACCTTAAATCTCACCGAGCTACTCAAAAGGCTGTATAGTTGCTGAATTGATATCAAACGACCCCAATAAGTTATGGAAGACCCGTTCGGCAAATAGTAAAACCAGTGAAAATAAAGCTAATAACAGTAAATTACAATGGTATTCATATTTTACGAGGCGGTTTTCTGAACCTGCTCCTAAACGATGTGAGAAATTTGAAAGCAAATTAAATGATCGACTGCTCACTCCAGGGCCCGCTATTTTTGTAGTTAGTACTAAAGATATGTGACGTAATACAAAAACTTAAAAAGAAAAAATAAATGGGTTGTGATAGTATATGTGCCTGTCATATGCTCAATGCGTCTTATAAGCTAATCTGTCATCTTTCATTATTTTACCAAATGGTTTTTGCAGTGGTGTAGTTCCAGATTCATTTTGTTTAGGTCTAATTTACCCGATCCTTAAAAAGGACGAAGATCCATATGAGTGCTCATCGTACAGACCTATTACTGTTCTGTGTGTATTTTCTAAAGCTTGTAATTGTTTATCATTTATAGTCTATGTTCTACTTAGTATATGACTCCCCACTAGTTTGGATTCCAACCCAAGCTTGGATGTTTCCACACTCTAAGGTGTTAATATAATTTATTAATTGATGCTGATGAGTAGGATTGGACCCTAGTCCTTGGAACGTATGATGTTAGTAAAGCGTTTGACTCAATATGGCATCCTCAAGCAATGCATGAGCTTTTGAACCGTGGAGTATCGCCGGATTTAGATAGGTCTATTCTTTACATGTACCGCCATATACAAGCTTTTATACATATTCCTGGAAATGATATTTTGACTAATGAAATTCCGCTTAGTATTGGGGTTAAACAGGGCTTGATTATTTCGCCTACAATATATAATAAGGCAACGCTGCCGGTTCATTGCCAAGTCTCTTCCTGTTGCATTTACAAAGCTATTGATTTATTGATACTTAGCTATGCTGATGATGTTCTCAATGTTAGCAGGACCATTGGCGGGTTAGAAAATTGTTTTTGTGATATTTCTGAAAATTACCGGGAAATTGGTTTATCCCTACATGCAATAAAATGTGATATTTTGATTTCTAATTAGTTAGGTGCGACTAGAGGTGATAATGTAACTATAGATTTGAATGGTACTGAAGTTAAGCCTTGCATTAAGTTGACTTATCTTGGTCTCCCAATTGATAAAAATCTTCAGAAAACTAAATTGCTAATGTATGAAAATACGGAGAGTAAAATCCGTCGTTCTTATGGCCAGATAATTAGTTCAAAATTCCTTTTAAATAGAGCCCTTTTTGCAAATGTTTATGAAAGTGTAGTCATGCCAAATATTTTGTGTTTAGTGCCGTTTTACTAAATATTTAGTCAATCTGATCGTCTTAAAATGAAGCTTGTATTTTTTAGATATGCTAAGTTTCTGCTGTGAGTCCCCCCATGGACCCGCAACACGTACCATATGAGAAAATATAATTTTCTTGATCATTGTGCTAAGCTATTTGAGCTTAACGCTCAAATTCCCACATACATAAGAAAATTTTTGATGCGCTTTAAAAGTTTTTTTGTAACCCTTCCTCACCGAAAAAATCCTGTTGTACCCCCCCCCCCCCCAAAAAAAAAGAAAAAATCCAGTATACAGCCCTGGTGGTAGTAGTAGTAGCAACACTGTATATAAAGTAAGTTCTATAACCCTTCATTTAAGTTCTAAGGCCCTGATGGTAGTAGTAGCAGCAACACTGTATATAAATTAAGTTACATAGCCCTTCAAGTAAGTTTAATAGCCCTTCTTTTTGAATTGACTAAGTGTATGCCTAGGTACAAATGCGGTATCATTAGTCATTGTGACCTTTGAAGCGTTTAGAATATATAAATGGATTTTTGATAGTTTAAAACCGTTGGGCCATTTTAGAAATGCCTTATTTTATGTACTTTCAATTGCAATTGGCACATATAGCTTGTCACTTACAGTTTGTTACTACTAAGCTTTTAATCAAAACATTAACGTTTGATAAATCATCCTGTTCACAATTATTTTAATTTAGCCGAGTATGATTGAACTGAAATTATTAATGGTAATTTTTAATTCTTATTATGCTCATATGAAAATACCGAAAATTCGTCTGTTCTTAGCTTCTTGTGCTATTTCATCTAATCATTTTCTTGATCGTCTTATTTGTATTTACCAACACAATTAAAATTAGGACTTCATCATAAATCTTTTCTTTGTATCAGCCAGCAAAATACTGTCTCCCTAAGAAGAGATAAAGCTTTTCTGAATTTGTCCTTCTATTTTTCCTTTTCCTTGCTTTGCTCCCCCAATGGGTTCAAAACATATAAATTTGGAAGCAATTACAGTGAGGTCAGATAAGAAGCATGAAAAAATGTTTATTTAGTGGAAAAGTAGAACAGATTTACGTGGAAAGCACTATTTCTTATTGAAAGAATCTACTATTGTTTACACAAATGCTGAATTTGACTTTTGCTTTGGTTTCTAATACGGAATTCCTATGAACAAGGTTTAACCATGTCAGAGGCCAAAACAGTAAACTTGGCAATTTAATCAAAAGATTCTGAATGAATAGCTTAGACGAAGAGAGAAAGAGAGTCAGTGAGAGAGAGAGAGAGAGAGAGAGAGAGAGAGAGAGAGAGAGAGAGAGAGAGAGAGAGAGAGAGAGAGAGAGAGAGAGAGAGAGAGAGAGAGAGAGAGAGAGAGAGAGAGAGGAGAGAGAGAGAGAGAGAGAGAGAGAGAGAGAGAGAGAGAGAGAGAGAGAGAGAGAGAGAGAGAGAGAGAGAGAAGAGAGAGAGAGAGAGAGAGAGAGAGAGAGAGAGAGAGAGAGAAAGTGAGCGAAAGAGAAAAAGAGTAAAAATGAGATCGTGAGGGAGAATGAGTAAGAAAGAGAGAAAGAAAAATAGTGAGAGAGTGTGTCACAGAGAAAGAAAATAACCCTTTGTGACGAATAGAAAGACAGAGAGCAGCCTGTATAAAGCGTGGAAAGCTGACAAAGAAAAAGGGAGGAAGTTTTAAATTTACATTAGATTCTCGATTGTATTAGAATACATTTGAAAAAATAAAAATGAATTGCCTTTTAGAACCTGTTTGAACTTCTCACTCATAAATAATTAAAAAAAAAGAAGTCTAATGCACATTGTGCATTTTTATATATAAATTTATTGGCTGGTTATTCTTTCTGATCCAATCATTGAATATCTCCCCACGTTCAATACAGTTGATTGTAATCGATTGCAATTGATTTCCGTTACTGAAAATGAATAAAAAACATGTTCTTTCAGGGAGGATGTTTACTTTTTCCATAAATTTTTCACACTAAGAATATCTTCTCTTCTGTTTCGCTCCACTTTTTGGTGGTTTTCTCGTCGTTTCTGTTTCTGTTTCTTAGATTCTCGTCGTCGATGAAGACGCCATATTTGTTATTCTCACTCACCTTAGATTCGGTCATCCGTAAAAAATAGAACAAAAACAAATAAAAACGCCTTTTTCATGCAAGGGTATATTTTCATGCTGAATTCTTGAAAAACAGCTCCTGAGTGGCGAACCTGGTTCATAAGTATCAGAGTCTGTTCAAAATGAAACACGTAATTACCACTATCTTTGACAAAAGTAGCCAAAAAATGGCAACACAACAATAGAAATTTGAAACTTGACTATAAGTGCTAATTTTGAACCATAATGATCGTGAAATTCTGATGTATGTTTGGTAAATAAATACATATTTTTTTTATTTCTTTATAGTTTTCAATACTGATTAAGTTTCAAACCAAATGAAAGTGTAGCTTGTCACAGATATATTAGTAGAGATGCCTTATTGACTCCCACCGGGAGTCCATATATGGGTATAGAGTCATTATGGAGATGGTTTTCTCACTGAGAATAAAAAAACAGGATTTTTCTTTCTTGAAAAAACAGGATTTTTCTCACTTTGATGGATGTTTTCTTGGATGGTTATGTGTGTTGGTCAATTTATTTGATGTTTTTCCTGGATGTCAACAGTAATTTATGTCTGTTTTATGGTTTTTGTCAGTGAGAATGGAAAAACAGTATTTTTTTCACTTGAAAAACAGGAATTTTCTCACATTGATGGTTGTTTCATGGACGGTTATGTGTGTTGGTCAATTTATTTGATGATTTTCATGGATGTCAACATCGATTTATGTCTGTTTTATGGTTTTTGTCAGTGAGAATGAAAAAACAGGAACTTTCTCACTTTCATGGATGTCAACAGCAATTTATGTATTTTTTATGGTTTTTGTCAGTGAGAATGGAAAAACAGTATTTTTCTCACTTTGATGGATTATTGAGTCTAATGAGGACAGGGTCAACGACACTTCCTTCAAGATCTTGTTGTTGTTTTGGCCATGCGCATAGAGTCATTAGGGAGAACACATGGCTAATTAAAACGATTGGGAATTTGGAACACCTGTGCTGTCAGTCATTAATCAAATTGTTTCCGGACAAAGTTTAATAATGTCTGACAGGTACTGTCAATCATTAATCAAATTGTTTCCAGTTGAAGTTTAATAATGTCTGACAGGTGATGTCAAGATTAATTGATATATCACGAAATGGGAATTAATTTGTTGTTTCTAAGGGGAATTATTGATTCAAGAAAGGGGAATTAATTTGTTGTTTCTAAGGAGAAGGTGGGGAAGAGATATATTGATTGCGTAATCGAAGGGAGAGAATTCCCGAGAAATTGATTACATAATCGGTAGAACCCTATCAGGAGCTCGTTACGGGAATCCATTTATGGGCATAGAATGACGTAATCAACTAGGACAAACGGATTTCTGAGAAATTGATTACATAATCGGTAGAACCCTATCAGAAGGTCATGACGGGAATTCATTTAAGGGGATAGAATGACGTAATCGACTAAGACAATTGAATTTCTGAGAAATTGATTACATAATCGGTAGAACCCTATCAGGAGGTCCTGACGGGAATCCATTTATAGGCATAGAATGACGTAATAAACTAGGACAAATGGATTTCTGAGAAATTGATTACATAATCGGTAGAACCCTATCAGAAGGGCATGACGGGAATTCATTTATGGGCATAGAATGACGTAATCGACTAAGACAAGCAAGTTACTTTCTTAATGTCCCTCCTAAACCCATTTTCCAACTTGAAGTACTTATCTTTTTCACCCACAACTATACTTTACAGCTTTTAGGATACCCCAACACCAAGAAATACTTTTCAAAAGGCATTTCAGAGCAAGTCCTTTCTTTATGTCCCTCCTAAACCCATTTTCCAACTTGAAGTACTTATCTTTTTCACCCACACCATAGTTATAGGTAAGAGTTTTAAGTTTTACCTTAGAGTCCTAGCTTAGAGTTTTTGTTTGAGTTCTAGTTTGGTTTAGTTTTAGTTAAAAGTTTAGAGTTTTATAGCTTAGAGTCTTAGCTTAGAGTTTTTGTTAGTTCCAGTTTAGTTTAGTTTTAGTTAAGAGTTTAGAGTTTTTAGCTTAGAGTCCTAGCTTAGAGTTTTTGTTAGAGTTCTAGTTTGGTTTAGTTTTAGTTAAAAGTTTAGAGTTTTTTAGCTTAGAGTCTTAGCTTAGAGTTTTTGTTAGAGTTCTAGTTTAGTTTAGTTTTAGTTAAGAGTTTAGAGTTTTTAGCTTAGAGTCTTAGCTTAGAGTTTTATTCAGAGTTTCAGTTTAGTTTAGTTTTAGTTAAGAGTTTAGGAGTCTTAGCTTAGAGTTTCAGTTAGAGTTCTAGTTTAGTTTAATTTTAGTTAAGAGTTTGGAGTCTTAGCTTAGAGTTTTTGTTAGAGTTCTAGTTTAGTTTAGTTTTAGTTAAGAGTTTGGTGTTTTACCTTAGAGTCTTAGCTTAGAGTTTTAGTTAGAGTTCTAGTTTAGTTTAATTTTAGTTAAGAGTTTGACGTTTTATCTTTGAGTTTTTGTTAGGGTTCTAGTTTATTTTAGTTTTAGTTAATAGTTTAGAGTTTTAGCTTAGAGTCTTAGCTTAGAGTTTTTGTTAGAGTTGAAGTTTAGTTTAGTAATAATTAAGAGTTTAGAGTTTTAGCTTAGAGCCTTAGCTTAGAGTTTTTGTTAGACTTCTAGTTTAGTTTAGATAAAGTTAAGAGTTTGGAGTTTTACCTTAGAGACATAGCTTAGAGTTTTAGTTTAGTTTTAGTTAAGAGTTTAGAGTTTTTTAGCTTAGAATCTTAGCTTAGAGTTTTTGTTAGAGTTCTAGTTTAGTTTAATTTTAGTTAAGAGTTTGATTTTTCACCTTTGAGTTTAAGTTAGAGTTCTAGTTTAGTTTAATTTTAGTTAAGAGTTTGACGTTTTATCTTTGAGTTTTTGTTAGAGTTCTAGTTTATTTTAGTTTTAGTTAATAGTTTAGAGTTTTAGCTTAGAGTCTTAGCTTAGAGTTTTTGTTAGAGTTGAAGTTTAGTTTAGACAAAGTTAAGAGTTTAGAGTTTTTGTTAGAGTTCTAGTTTAGTTTAGTTTTAGTTAAGAGTTTGGTGTTTCACCTTAGATTCTTAGCTTAGAGTTTTAGTTAGAGTTCTAGTTTAGTTTAATTTTACTTAAGAGTTTGACGTTTTTATCTTTAAGTTTTTTGTTAGGGTTTCTAGTTTTATTTAGTTTTTAGTTAATAGTTTAGAGTTTTAGCTTAGAGTCTTAGCTTAGAGTTTTTGTTAGAGTTGAAGTTTAGTTTAGTAATAATTAAGAGTTTAGAGTTTTAGCTTAGAGTCTTAGCTTAGAGTTTTTGTTAGAGTTCTAGTTTAGTTTAGATAAGTTAACAGTTTGGAGTTCTACCTTAGAGACTTAGCTTAGAGTTTTAGTTTAGTTTTAGTTTAAGAGTTTAGAGTTTTTTAGCTTAGAATCTTAGCTTAGAGTTGTTGTTAGAGTTCTAGTTTAGTTTAATTTTAGTTAAGAGTTTGATTTTTCACCTTTGAGTTTAAGTTAGAGTTCTAGTTTAGTTTAATTTTAGTTAAGAGTTTGACGTTTTATCTTTGAGTTTTTTGTTAGAGTTCTAGTTTATTTTAGTTTTAGTTAATAGTTTAGAGTTTTAGCTTAGAGTCTTAGCTTAGAGTTTTTGTCAGAGTTGAAGTTTAGTTTAGTAATAATTAAAGTTTAGAGTTTTAGCTTAGAGTCTTAGCTTAGAGTTTTTGTTAGAGTTCTAGTTTAGTTTAGATAAGTTAAGAGTTTGGAGTTCTACCTTAGAGACTTAGCTTAGAGTTTTAGTTTAGTTTTAGTTAAGAGTTTAGAGTTTTTTAGCTTAGAATCTTAGCTTAGAGTTGTTGTTAGAGTTCTAGTTTAGTTTAATTTTAGTTAAGAGTTTGATTTTTCACCTTTGAGTTTAAGTTAGAGTTCTAGTTTAGTTTAATTTTAGTTAAGAGTTTGACGTTTTATCTTTGAGTTTTTGTTAGAGTTCTAGTTTTTTTTAGTTTTAGTTAATAGTTTAGAGTTTTAGCTTAGAGTCTTAGCTTAGAGTTTTTGTTAGAGTTCTAGTTTAGTTTAGATAAAGTTAAGAGTTTAGAGTTTTTGTTAGAGTTCTAGTTTGTTTAGTTTTAGTTAAAAGTTTAGAGTTTTTCAGCTTAGAGTCTTAGCTTAGAGTTTTTGTTAGTTCCAGTCGTTTAGTTTTAGTTAAGAGTTTAGAGTTTTTAGCTTAGAGTCCTAGCTTAGAGTTTTTGTTAGAGTTCTAGTTTGGTTTAGTTTTAGTTAAAAGTTTAGAGTTTTTTAGCTTAGAGTCTTAGCTTAGAGTTTTGTTAGAGTTCTAGTTTAGTTTAGTTTTAGTTAAGAGTTTAGAGTTTTTAGCTAAGTCTTAGCTTAGAGTCTTATTCAGAGTTTTAGTTAGTTAGTTTTAGTTAAGAGTTTAGAGTTTAGCTTAGAGTTTTTGTTAGAGTTCTAGTTTAGTTTAGTTTTAGTTAAGAGTTTGGTGTTTTACCTTAGAGTCTTAGCTTCGAGTTTTAGTTAGAGTTCTAGTTTAGTTTAATATTAGTTAAGAGTTTGACGTTTTATCTTTGAGTTTTTGTTAGGGTTCTAGTTTATTTTAGTTTTAGTTAATAGTTTAGAGTTTTAGCTTAGAGTCTTAGCTTAGAGTTTTTGTTAGAGTTGAAGTTTAGTTTAGTAATAATTAAGTTTAGAGTTTTAGCTTAGAGTCTTAGCTTAGAGTTTTTGTTAGAGTTCTAGTTTAGTTTAGATAAGTTAAGAGTTTGGAGTTTTACCTTAGAGACTTAGCTTAGAGTTTTAGTTTAGTTTAGTTTTAGTTAAGAGTTTAGTGTTTTTAGCATAGAGTCTTAGCTTAGAGTTTTTGTTAGAGTTCTAGTTTAGTTTAGTTTTAGTTAAGAGTTTAGAGTTTTAGCTTAGAGTCTAGCTTATATTTTTGTTGAAGTTCTAATTTAGTTTGGTTTTAGTTAAGAGTTTAGAGTTTTAGCTTAGAGTGTTGGCTTAGAGTTTTTGTTAAAGTTGAAGTTTAGTTTAGTAATAGTTAAGAGTTTAGAGTTTTAGCATAGAGTCTTAGCTTAGAGTTTTTGTTAGAGTTCTAGTTTAGTTTAGATATAGTTAAGAGTTTGGAGTTTTACCTTAGAGACTTAGCTTAGAGTTTAGTTTAGTTTAGTTAAGAGTTTAGTGTTTTTAGCATAGAGTCTTAGCTTAGAGTTTTTGTTAGAGTTCTAGTTTAGTTTAGTTTTAGTTAAGAGTTTAGAGTTTTAGCTTAGAGTCTTAGCTTAGAGTTTTAGTTAGAGCTCTAGTTTAGTTTAGTTTTAGTTAAGAGTTTGACGTTTTATCTTTGAGTTTTTGTTAGAGTTCTAGTTTTTTTTAGTTTTAGTTAATAGTTTAGAGTTTTAGCTTAGAGTCTTAGCTTAGAGTTTTTGTTAGAGTTCTAGTTTAGTTTAGATAAAGTTAAGAGTTTAGAGTTTTTGTTAGAGTTCTAGTTTGGTTTAGTTTTAGTTAAAAGTTTAGAGTTTTTCAGCTTAGAGTCTTAGCTTAGAGTTTTTGTTAGTTCCAGTTGTTTAGTTTTAGTTAAGAGTTTAGAGTTTTTAGCTTAGAGTCCTAGCTTAGAGTTTTTGTTAGAGTTCTAGTTTGGTTTAGTTTTAGTTAAAAGTTTAGAGTTTTTTAGCTTAGAGTCTTAGCTTAGAGTTTTTGTTAGAGTTCTAGTTTAGTTTAGTTTTAGTTAAGAGTTTAGAGTTTTTAGCTTAAAGTCTTAGCTTAGAGTCTTATTCAGAGTTTTAGTTTAGTTTAGTTTTAGTTAAGAGTTTAGAGTCTTAGCTTAGAGTTTTTGTTAGAGTTCTAGTTTAGTTTAATATTAGTTAAGAGTTTGACGTTTTATCTTTGAGTTTTTGTTAGGGTTCTAGTTTATTTTAGTTTTAGTTAATAGTTTAGAGTTTTAGCTTAGAGTCTTAGCTTAGAGTTTTTGTTAGAGTTGAAGTTTAGTTTAGTAATAATTAAGAGTTTAGAGTTTTAGCTTAGAGTCTTAGCTTAGAGTTTTTGTTAGAGTTCTAGTTTAGTTTAGATAAAGTTAAGAGTTTGGAGTTTTACCTTAGAGACTTAGCTTAGAGTTTTTAGGTTTAGTTTAGTTTTAGTTAAGAGTTTAGAGTTTTTAGCATAGAGTCTTAGCTTAGAGTTTTTGTTAGAGTTCTAGTTTAGTTTAGTTTTAATTAAGAGTTTAGAGTTTTAGCTTAGAGTCTTAGCTTATTATTTTTGTTGAAGTTCTAGTTTATTTTGGTTTTAGTTAAGAGTTTAGAGTTTCAGCTTAGAGTGTTGGCTTAGAGTTTTTGTTAAAGTTGAAGTTTAGTTTAGTAATAGTTAAGAGTTTAGAGTTTTAGCATAGAGTCTTAGCTTAGAGTTTTTGTTTGAGTTCTAGTTTAGTTTAGATATAGTTAAGAGTTTGGAGTTTTACCTTAGAGACTTAGCTTAGAGTTTTAGTTTAGTTAAGAGTTTAGAGTTTTTTAGCTTAGAGTCTTAGCTTAGAGTTTTTGTTAGAGTTCTAGTTTAGTTTAGTTTTAATTAAGAGTTTAGAGTTTTTAGCTTAGAGTCTTAGCTTAGAGTTTTAGTTAGAGCTCTAGTTTAGTTTAGTTTTAGTTAAGAGTTTAGAGTTTTAACATAGAGCCTTAGCTTAGAGTTTTAGTTAGAGTTGAAGTTTAGTTTAGTTACAGTTAAGAATTTAGAGTTTTAGCTTAGAATCATAGCTTAGAGTTTTACTTAAAGTTGTAGTTTAGTTAAGTTTTAAATAAGAGTTTCGAGTTTTAGCTTAGAGTCTTACCTTAGAGTTTCGTTAGAGTTCTAGTTTAGTTTAGTTTTAGTTAAGAGTTTAGAGTTTTAACTTAAAGTCTTAGTTAGAGTTTTAGTTAGAGTTCTAGTTTAGTTTAGTTATAGTTAAGAATTTAGAGTTTTAGCTTAGAGTCATAGCTTAGAGTTTTGGTTAAAGTTATAGTTTAGTGAAGTTATAGTAAAGAGTTTAGAGTTTTACCTTAGAGTCATAGCTTAGAGTTATAGTTAGAGTTCTGATTCAGTTTAGTTTTAGTTAAGAGTTTAGAGTTTTAGCTTAGAGTCTTAGCTTATAGTTTGTGTTAGAGTTCTAGTTTAGTTTAGTTATAGTTAAGAGTCTCGAGTTTTTAGCTTAGAGTCTTAGCTTAGAGTTTCTGTTAGTGTTCTAGTTTAGTTTACTTCTAGTTAAGAGTTTCGAGTTTTAGCTTAGAGTCTTAGCTTATAGTTTGTCTTAGAGTTCTAGTTTAGTTTAGTAATAGTTAGGAGTTTAGGGTTTTACCTTAGACTTAGAGTTTTAATTAGAGTTCTAGTTTAGTTTAGTTTTAGTTAAGAGTTTAGAGTTTTAGTTTAGAGTTTTAGTTTAGTTTTAGTTAAGAGTTTAGAGTTTTAGCTTAGAGTCTTAGCTTAGAGTTTTTGTTAGAAGTCTAGTTTAGTTTAGTTACAGTTAAGAGTTTGGAGTTTTACCTTAGAGACTTAGCTTAGAGTTTTAGTTTAGTTTAGTTTTACTTAAGAGTTCAGAGTTTTAGCTTAGAGTCTCAGCTCAGAGTTTTTGTTAGAGTTTTAGTTTAGTTTTAGTTAAGAGTTTAGTGTTTTAGCTTAGAGTCTTAGCTTAGAGTTTTTGTTAAAGTTCTAGTTTAGTTTAGTTTTAGTTTAGAGTTTAACTTACACTTAGAGTTTTAATTAGAGTTCTAGTTTAGTTTAGTTTTAGTTAAGAGTTTAGAGTTTTTAGCTTAGAGTCTTAGCTTAGTTTTATTTAGAGTTCTAGTTTAGTTTAGTTTTAGTTAAGAGTTTAGAGTTTTACCATAGAGTCTTAGCTTAGAGTTTTAGTTAGAGTTAAAGTTTAGTTTAGTTACAGTTAAGAATTTAGAGTTTTAGCTTAGAGTCATAGCTTAGAGTTTTACTTAAAGTTACAGTTTGGTTAAGTTTTTGTTAAGAGTTTCAAGTTTTAGCTGAGTCTTAGCTTAGAGTTTTTGTTATAGTCCTAGTTTAGTTTAGTTTTAGTTAAGAGTTTAGAGTTTTACCTTAGAGTCTTAGCTTAGAGTTTTTGTTAGAGTTCTAGTTTAGTTTAATTTAGTTAAGAGTTTGATGTTTTACCTTTGAGTTTCAGTTAGAGTTCTAGTTTATTGTACTTTTAGTTAAGAGTTTGGTGTTTTACCATAGAGTCTTAGCTTAGAGTTTTAGTTAGAGTTCTAGTTTAGTTTAGTTTTAGTTAACAGTTTAGAAATTTAGCTTAGAGTCTTAGCCTAGAGTTTTTGTTAGAGTTCTAGTTTATTTTAGTTTTAGTTAAGAGTTTATAGTTTTTAGCTTAGAGTCTTAGCTTAGAGTTTTTGTTGAAGTTCTAGTTTAGTTTAGTTTTAGATAATAGTTTAGAGTTTTAGCTTAGAGTCTTAGCTTAGAGTTTTTGTTAGAGTTGAACTTTAGTTTAGTAATAGTTAAGATTTTAGAGTTTTAGCTTAGAGTCCTAGCTTAGAGTTTTTGTTAGAGTTCTAGTTTAGTTTAGATATAGTTAAGTGTTTGGAGTTTTACCCTCGAGACTTAGCTTAGAGTTTTAGTTTAGTTTAGTTTTAGTTAAGAGTTTAGAGTTTTTTAGCTTAGAGTTTTAGCTTAGAGTTTTTGTTAGAGTTCTAGTTTAGTTTAGTTTTAGTTAAGAGTTTGGTGTTTTACCTTAGAGTCATAGCTTAGAGTTTTAGTTTAGTTTAGTTTTAGTTAAGAGTTTAGAGTTTTTTAGCTTAGAGTCTCAGCTTAGAGGCTTAGCTTAGAGTTTTTTGTTAGAGTTCTAGTTTAGTTAAGTTTTAGTTAAAAGTTTAGAGTTTTTAGCTTAGAGTCTTAGCTTAGAGTTTTTGTTGAAGCTCTAGTCTAGTTTAGTTTTAGTTAGGAGTTTTTAGTTTTAGCTTAGAGTCTTAGCTTAGAGTTTTTGTTAGAGTTTTAGTTTAGTTTACTTTTAGTTAAGAGTTTAGAAATTTAGCTTAGAGTCTTAGCCTAGAGTTTTTGTTAGAGTTCTAGTTTATTTTAGTTATAGTAAAGAATTTAGAGTTTTTAGCTTAAAGTCGTAGTTTAGAGTTTTTGTTAGAGTTTTAGTTTAGTTTAGTTAAGAGTTTAGAGTTTTATCATAGAGTCATAGCCTAGAGTTTTTGTTGAAGTTGAAGTTTAGTTTAGTCGTAGTTAAGAATTTAGAGTTTTTAGCTTAGAGTCTTAGCTTAGAGTTTTAATTAGAGTTCTAGTTTAGTATAGGTTTAGTTAAGAGTTTAGAGTTTTATCTTAGAGTCTTAGCTTAGAGTTTTTGTTGAAGTTCTAATTTAGTTTAGTTAAGAGTTTAGAGTTCTACTATAGAGTCTTAGCTTACAGTTTTACTTAGAGTTGAGGTTTAGTTTAGTTATAGTTAAGGGTTTAGAGTTTTAGCTTTGAGTCTTAGCTTAGAGTTTTAGTTAGAGTTCTAGCTTGGTTTAGTTTTAGCTAAGAGTTTAGAGTTTTACCTTAAAGTCATAGCTTAGAGTTTAGAGTTCTAGTTTAGTTTTAGTTAAGAGTTTTACCTTAAAGTCTTAGATTAGAGTTTTAGTTAGGGTTGAAGTTTCGTATAGTCTAGTTATAGTTAAGAGTTTATAGTTTTAGCTTAGAGTCTTAGCTTAGAGTTTTAGTTGGAGTTATTGTTTAGTTTAGTTTTAGTTAAGAGTTATAGCTTAGAGGTTTAGCCTAGAATCTTAGCTTCGAGATTTAGTTAGAGTTGAAGTTTAGTCCAAACTAGCATAACCATAAAATTCCACAAAATTGCATAGAAATACCATAACCATAAGTTAGATTAGGTTAGGTTAGAGGTGAGGTTTCTCCACGTTTAAGTTAGGTTAGATTAAGTTAGCTTATCATGAGCGCTCATGATAAGCTAACCTAATCTCTAACAAAAGAACTTTAACAAAAACTCTAAGCTAAGACTCTAAGCTAAAAAACTAACTATAACTAACTAAACTAAAACTATAGTCTAAGGTAACACTCCAAACTCTTAACTTTATCTAAACTAAACTAGAACTCTAACAAAAACTCTAAGCTAAGACTCTATGCTAAAACACTAAACTCTTAACTATTACTAAACTAAACTTCAACTTTAACAAAAACTCTAAGCCAAGACTCTAAGCTAAAACTCTAAACTCTTAACTAAAACTAAACTAAACTAGAACTCTAACAAAAACTCTAAGCTAAGACTCTATGCTAAAAACTCTAAACTCTTAACTAAAACTAAACTAAACTAAAACTCTAGCTAAAACTCTCTAAGTCTCTCTCTAAATCTAAGTCTCTAAGGTAAAACTCCAAACTCTTAACTTTATCTAAACTAAACTAGAACTCTAACAAAAACTCTAAGCTAAGACTCTAAGCTAAAACTCTAAACTCTTAATTATTACTAAACTAAACTTCAACTCTAACAAAAACTCTAAGCTAAGACTCTAAGCTAAAACTCTAAACTATTAACTAAAACTAAAATAAACTAGAACCCTAACAAAAACTCAAAGATAAAACGTCAAACTCTTAACTAAAATTAAACTAAACTAGAACTCTAACTAAAACTCTAAGCTAAGACTCTAAGGTAAAACACCAAACTCTTAACTAAAACTAAACTAAACTAGAACTCTAACAAAAACTCTAAGCTAAGACTCTAAACTCTTAACTAAAACTAAACTAAACTAAAACTCTGAATAAAACTCTAAGCTAAGACTCTAAGCTAAAAACTCTAAACTCTTAACTAAAACTAAACTAAACTAGAACTCTAACAAAAACTCTAAGCTAAGACTCTAAGCTAAAAAACTCTAAACTTTTAACTAAAACTAAACCAAACTAGAACTCTAACAAAAACTCTAAGCTAGGACTCTAAGCTAAAAAATCTAAACTCTTAACTAAAACTAAACTAAACTGGAACTAACAAAAACTCTAAGCTAAGACTCTAAGCTGAAAAACTCTAAACTTTTAACTAAAACTAAACCAAACTAGAACTCTAACAAAAACTCTAAGCTAAGACTCTAAGCTAAAACTCTAAACTCTTAATTATTACTAAACTAAACTTCAACTCTAACAAAAACTCTAAGCTAAGACTCTAAGCTAAAACTCTAAACTATTAACTAAAACTAAAATAAACTAGAACTCTAACAAAAACTCAAAGATAAAACGTCAAACTCTTAACTAAAATTAAACTAAACTAGAACTCTAACTGAAACTCAAAGGTGAAAAATCAAACTCTTAACTAAAATTGAACTAAACTAGAACTCTAACAAAAACTCTAAGCTAAGATTCTAAGCTAAAAAACTCTAAACTCTTAACTAAAACTAAACTAAAACTCTAAGCTAAGTCTCTAAGGTAAAACTACAAACTGTTAACTTTATCTAAACTAAACTAGAACTCTAACAAAAACTCTAAGCTAAGACTCTAAGTTAAAACTCTAAACTCTTAATTATTACTAAACTAAACTTCAACTCTAACAAAACTCTAAGCTAAGACTCTAAGCTAAAACTCTAAACTATTAACTAAAACTAAAATAAACTAGAACCGTAACAAAAACTCAAAGATAAAACGTCAAACTCTTAAGTAAAATTAAACTAAACTAGAACTCTAACTAAAACTCTAAGCTAAGACTCTAAGGTAAAACACCAAACTCTTAACTAAAACTAAACTAAACTAGAAATCTAACAAAAACTCTAAACTCTTAACTTTATCTAAACTAAACTAGAACTCTAACAAAAACTCTAAGCTAAGACTCTAAGCTAAAACTCTAAACTCTTAATTATTAATAAACTAAACTTCAACTCTAACAAAAACTCTAAGCTAAGGCTCTAAGCTAAAACTCTAAACTATTAACTAAAACTAAAATAAACTAGAACTCTAACAAAAACTCAAAGATAAAATGTCAAACTCTTAACTAAAATTAAACTAAACTAGAACTCTAACTGAAACTCAAAGGTGAAAAATCAAACTCTTAACTAAAATTAAACTAAACTAGAACTCTAACAAAAACTCTAAGCTAAGATTCTAAGCTAAAAAACTCTAAACTCTTAACTAAAACTAAACTAAAACTCTAAGCTAAGTCTCTAAGGTAAAACTCCAAACTCTTAACTTTATCTAAACTAAACTAGAACTCTAACAAAAACTCTAAGCTAAGGCTCTAAGCTAAAACTCTAAACTCTTAATTATTACTAAACTAAACTTCAACTCTAACAAAAACTCTAAGCTAAGACTCTAAGCTAAAACTCTAAACTATTAACTAAGACTAAAATAAACTAGAACTCTAACAAAAACTCAAAGATAAAACGTCAAACTCTTAACTAAAATTAAACTAAACTAGAACTCTAACTAAAACTCTAAGCTAAGACTCTAAGGTAAAACACCAAACTCTTAACTAAAACTAAATAAACTAGAACTCTAACAAAAACTCTAAGCTAAGACTCAACTCTTAACTAAAACTAAACTAACTAGAACTCTAACAAAACTCAAGCTAAGACTCTAAACTCTTAACTAAAACTAAACTAAACTAAAACTCTGAATAAAACTCTAAGCTAAGACTCTAAGCTAAAAACTCTAAACTCTTAACTAAAACTAAACTAAACTAGAACTCTAACAAAAACTCTAAGCTAAGACTCTAAGCTAAAAAACTCTAAACTTTTAACTAAAACTAAACCAAACTAGAACTCTAACAAAAACTCTAAGCTAGGACTCTAAGCTAAAAACTCTAAACTCTTAACTAAAACTAAACTAAACTGGAACTAACAAAAACTCTAAGCTAAGACTCTAAGCTATAAAACTCTAAACTTTTAACTAAAACTAAACCAAACTAGAACTGAAACAAAAACTCTAAGCTAGGACTCTAAGGTAAAAACTTAAAACTCTTACCTATAACTATGGTGTGGGTGAAAAAGATAAGTACTTCAAGTTGGAAAATGGGTTTAGGAGGGACATTAAGAAAGTAACTTGCTTGTCTTAGTCGATTACGTCATTCTATGCCCATAAATGAATTCCCGTCATGCCCTTCTGATAGGGTTCTACCGATTATGTAATCAATTTCTCAGAAATCCATTTGTCCTAGTTGATTACGTCATTCTATGCCCATAAATGGATTCCCGTCAGGACCTCCTGATAGGGTTCTACCGATTATGTAATCAATTTCTCAGAAATCCAATTGTCTTAGTCGATTACGTCATTCTATCCCTTTAAATGAATTCCCGTCATGACCTTCTGATAGGGTTCTACCGATTATGTAATCAATTTCTCAGAAATCCATTTGTCCTAGTTGATTACGTCATTCTATGCCCATAAATAGATTCCCGTAACGAGCTCCTGATAGGGTTCTACCGATTATGTAATCAATTTCTCGGGAATTCTCTCCCTTCGATTACGCAATCAATATATCTCTTCCCCACCTTCTCCTTAGAAACACAAACTATTCCCTTTCTGTATCAAATTCCCTTAGAAACAACAAATTAATTCCCATTTCGTGATATATCAATCAATCTTGACATCACCTGTCAGACATTATTAAACTTCGCCTGGAAAAAATTTGATTAATGATTGACAGTACCTGTCAGACATTATTAAACTTTGTCCGGAAACAATTTGATTAATGACTGACAGCACAGGTGTTCCAAATTCCCAATCGTTTTAATTAACCATGTGTTCTCCCTAATGACTCTATGCACATGGCCAAAACAACAACAAGTTCTTGAAGGAAGTGTCGTTGACCCTGTCCTCATTAGACTCAATAATCCATCAAAGTGAGAAAAATACTGTTTTTCCATTCTCACTGACAAAAACCATAAAACATACATAAATTGCTGTTGAAATCCATGAAAGTGAGAAAGTTCCTGTTTTTTCATTCTCACTGACAAAAACCATAAAACAGACATAAATCGATGTTGACATCCATGAAAAACATCAAATAAATTGACCAACACACATAACCGTCCATGAAACAACCATCAATGTGAGAAAATTCCTGTTTTTCAAGTGAAAAAAATACTGTTTTTCCATTCTCACTGACAAAAACCATGAAACAGACATAAATTAGTGTTGACATCCATGAAAAACATCAAATAAATTGACCAACACACATAACCATCCAAGAAAACATCCATCAAAGTGAGAAAATTCCTGTTTTTTCAAGTGAGAAAAATCCTGTTTTTTTTTATTCTCAGTGAGAAAACCATCTCCATAATGACTCTATGCCCATATATAGACTCCCGGTGGGAGTCAATAAGGCATCTCTACTTATATTATTTATAACTATACGTTAAACCATGTGTCGCTTAATAAGCTATGAACAAGCCAGGATGTGGACATGTAAGTTTAAAATGTAATATCTAGAAATAATTGCTTGATTAAAAGGTGGAATTGCTCCAAATTTATTATTTATGTCTGTTAAGGTAAGTTTATTCAAAATATTTACAGGCAATTGAAGAGTAGGGTATATGGTGAGGCAGATACTCCTTGCATGATTTTTCTTATGCAACGGAATTCAGTTACTATGGACTAAAGTTCGTTCTTTAATGTAAATTTTCTATTACACTGTTGAACTTTTTTATATGATATGATATGATTTATTAGCACTAAATGCCCTACTTGGCCATGGTTAATACACAATACACTTCAAAAACAATAAATAAAAACATCCTTGTTATAAACAAAACAAAAACAAAGTAAAAAAAAAATCTAAAGAAAATGATCTCTATGCTTCATGCCAAGTTCAATAAGCCTTCCCAAATTCTGTATCCTCAGAAAATTTCTATCTCTTAATATATTACCCACCCATTCCTCCCTTTCCAACCACCCTGGAAAAATTTCCTGTCTCAAACCTCTTAACTCTTTACATAAACAAAAGAAATGAATTAAATAATCATTTTCGTCCCCAAGTATCGGACAAAAATAGGAACCAGCCTTCGACCTAAACTTCGCTAGATATTTTCTCCTGTCTCCAAATGCTACAAAATTTCCTCTTACCGATGTTACTGATTTTAGTTCCTCCCTACTAAGCCCCACCTTGAAATACAATTCCTCCTCCCATAGGTCCTTAATACTAACATACAGAGATAGAGAAGAAGACGAGGATATATCACAATGCCATTTCTGGATCTCCTGGGTCTCTAAAATAAACTTAACTTGTTTTGCTACCGCCCTCCTTTCTACCACTAAACCTTTCCCCCCTTCCCACAACCTAGCTTCTCCACAGTTTTCCAAAATAAGTTTAACTTGGCTAGCCCAAGAACCTTTCCTCCTATCTCCAAAGATTCTTGGTAAGCTGCTTTTAGTATCCTCTCCTCTGGGAGGGATACTAATTTTTCCCAATACCTAATCATACTAACTTGCCTTATAACTCTTTCACTCCTCAACCCCAAATCACCCCTTAAAAATAACCCATTAAACTTATCACTTAGACCTATCAATCTCTGAAAAAAAAATTAACTGGATCCTCTCTAACTTAGCCCCCTTTTCAAATCTCAAAATTTCACACCCATAACTAAATACTGGTCTTGTCTTACTGCCAAAAATCCTCTATACAAACTCCTTTTCAATCTTTTCAAAATACACAAACTCCTTTTATATCTTTAACTCACTACCATTCACATTTCACTTTGTCCACCTTTTTCTCCAAATACTATTACCGCTGACTTATCAACATTTAAAATTAACTTCTTCTCAACTAAATAATCATGGGTCAGATCTAACAATCTTTGCAGCTCTTTTCCACTTTTTGCAACCAACACTATATCATCCCCAAATAGGAGAGCAAACAAAGATTTGCCCGATAACTCAATACATAGTGCAGCCCTACTCCTAAAATAATCTTCTATGTCATTTATTAATAAAGAAAATAGTCTAGAAGATAAGCTACAGCCTTGCTTAACCCCTATAATACTTTTAAATACCCTAGAAAACTGTTCCCAACCCGAACTACAATCCAAACTACCCTGTACATAGCTTATAATATCCTAAAAAATCTTGAGGGCAATCCTAATTGTAGCAGACTATTGATAAGTTGCTTCCTAACTACTTCATCGAAAGCTCCTCTCAAGTCCAGAAAAGCTGCATTTAACCTATTTTCTCTTCCCCTAGCATATTTTTTTCGACATAACACCTTTAAATTAGGTGCTGTTTTCTTAGACAACACTGCCGTTCTAAAGCGAACAAATAAAATTTCAAATTGGGATAAATCCATTTATTTAAACAGTGAAAAAACAGATACAAAAGTCCAGATATTTCGGTCACATATACAGCGACCATCTTCAGTAGAAATACTAAAATAATAAAATTGAAACTAGCATATTTTTATACAACAAAATAAATAACTTTTCGGGTCATTCTCAAAATAATGAACTTCCAGATTATTCACTAGATTATTTTCAGAGAGAAATCATTGACAAAGTTCATTCAAAGTTCTTGATGTAAATTTTCTTCTTTAATCATGCCCAAATGTAAAACAAATATCCGTTGAAAGTGGCAAAGCCTTCCATGTCTTCTAATTGCAAGACAAATGTTGAGTTTATAGATGTTTACTGGGTTGGTCTTATTTCCCCATATATACGACGTATTTTCGACATAACACCTTTAAATTGGGTGCTGTTTTCTTAGACCACACTGCCGTTCTAACTCTCTGTGAAAATAATCTAGTGAATAATCCAGAAGTTCATTATTTTGTGAATGACCTGAAAAGTTACTTATTTTGTTGTATATAAATATGCTAGTTTCAATTTTATTATTTTAGTATTTCTACTGAAGATGGTTGCAGTATATGTGACCGAAAAATCTGGACTTTTGTACCTTTTTTTTCACTGTCTAAATAAATGGATTTATCCCAATTTGAAAGTTTATTTGTTCGTCTTAAAACGGCAGTGTGGTCTAAGAAAACAGCACCTAATTTAGAGGTGCTATGTCGAAAATGCGTAGTATATATGGGGAAATAAGACCAACCTAGTAAACATCTATAAACTCAACATTTGGCTTGCAATTAGAACACACGGAAGGCTTTGCCACTTTCATTGGAAATTTGTTTTACATTTGGGCAAGATTAAAGAAGAAAATTTACATCAAGGACTTTGAATGAACTTTGTCAATGAACTCTCTCTGAAAATAATCTAGTGAATAATCCGGAAGTTCATTATTTTGTGAATGACCCGAAAAGTTATTTATTTTGTTGTATATAAATATGCTAGTTTCAATTTTATTATTTTAGTATTTCTACTGAAGATGGTTGCAGTATATGTGACCGAAATATCTGGACTTTTGTACCTGTTTTTTTTCACTGTCTAAATAAATGGATTTATCCCAATTTGAAAGTTTATTTGCTAGCATATTTTCTTATCAACACACTCAAAATAAATATTTGGTCTACAGCACTATATCCCTTCCTGAAACCTGCCTGTATATTTATCATCTTCTTCTTTGAATATAATAACAAGCTACTACAGAGCTATAGAGAAATGCAGTTTTTCGTAAAAAAATGTTTTTGTATTTGAAATTATTTTTGTTAATTATGAAAGGTTTTTAAGTACATCAATTTTCTATAAATGAGCTATTATACAGCTCTCTATTATTTACCAGTGCCCATTTAGCTGAGGTGAAAGCGAAAAAACGGAAATAAACCGGCTGTCGATGCAGAATATCGTGGTTGCAGCAACTTTTCTTGATTTCGAGTCAATATATTTTTCTTGTTTTTCAAGCCAAGAGACGGTAAGTTTCCTATATATTGGACAATGCGGTTCTAACAGTGTACTTCGTTTTTAGATCTGATTCTAGTTTCAGGAGTTATGGACTATTTTATCTTTTACTATGGGGCGTGATCGACTCTGAGAGCGTATTCGGGATCATATTTTAAGCTGTCAGAGGGTTGACATCAGACACCACTGATGGAATATCTGTAAGCTGTTAGTAGAGCAAAAATGGTAAGTCGACAAAAAAAAAAAATCTCAAAGGGCAGCAGGAAGGTGACCATGCAACTATAGAGAAGTGAAAGAAGGGCACGACAGAAAATAATGAGATTTCAAATCAAGCAGGGTTTAAAAGAAAAAAGGTTTGTTTCCTGAACAATAGTCTTTGCTTTATCGTAAGGTTTTGAAAGTGGGTTTAGCAACAAGGAAAAGGTTGAAATCCAAATAACAAATAACAGAACAATATAAAGCATGAGACTGAACTAGGCTGTACAAAAGGACTCTAAGAAGCAACCCTGGAAATATGCAAATCAGCTTTCTAAGGATTCAAATATTCTTGGAGACTAATTTTGGTCAGGCCATTATGATACTAAAATAGAAAAATGTCTTTAAGCAAGAAGAAATCAGTAACAACAAGAACATCAATATTAATCAAAGTAAGGAGTGATGTTTATCAAATATAAGCTGAACGAAAAGATATACTGTTGACACAGTAAATCAATCCAACAGTTTAAATATGATAAAAATTTTCCTCTGTAAGTTTTTTTAGGTAAAATTATATTAGCTAGTACTTAGTCGTGCCTTAGCTTTTAGTGGCCTGGTGCACAAAATAAACGAGTAATATTTATTGGATTTTTCTTGCGACTATGCAACAGGGATTAAGTATTTACAAAATTTCTATTCTCTTATTGTATTAGTATTTTAGATATATAACCTAACTCTTGAATTTATGAATAGCTGTTGTAATTAAAACAGAATCTTTCAAGAACCGTTTATGAGAAAATTAGATCAAACGGTATTGTACAAACTAAGAAACTTGGTGAAAAAAGTTCATAGTTCAAGTAGGTTAGAAGTTCTCTAAGAATTCCAAAAAGTACACTTTCAGTATTTGAGGAAAGGACTAATCAGCTAAAAACTTTCTAAAGCTGTCCCAGAAACTTTATGTGAAAAGCTAAAGGAAAAGCTGGCTCGATAGAATAAATATGTTTTTTGGCTGATTTAAGCTTTGCTTTCTTGAATACGATTATAAGTTAATTAATCTTTCAGTTAAGCCATGCAAAAATTTGTCTCAAATTTGTCTATGGTATTGCCTGTAAAGTGGCTTAAAATGGATTCTATTTTTTTTACCAAGCTTATTATCAAAGAGTCTACGACAACGAACAGTAAGTAAAGAGTGACTCTTGTTGGTAAGAAGCTAAAACTCCAAGTCTTGATAGAATATCTATCACTTCTTCTGCGTTGTAAGATATGTATCTGAATATGTAGATTTCAAGTCCATTCAGCCGAGTTTCTGCCTTAAAGTTTGTAAGGTATTTTGCCAATATTCTTAAGGAAAAAACTACTTTTTTAGCCGAGCTTGTTCAACCCAGCAACGTAACATAAATTTTCAAGTTTGCTCTCAGTCTGATTACAGACCTGTTCACAAATTATCTACACTGGATTTTGCTACTTTTGTTGAGTTCTAGCGTATATATTTGTAAATTTCCTTAGTGTCAAGAATATCGTGGAAATTGAACTTTTAATTCATTCTTTTGGTTTCTCTGTCTTGAACGATGAAGTTTATTATTAAATTATATGAAAAAGTTTCCAAGTCCTACGGACGAGAAATTTTTCAAGCATTTTCCTTCTATTCATGTGTATGGCAATTCATGCAAGCCAGTACACACCAAATATTTTGAGAAGGCTGGGGGGAAAGAGAAATCCATAAGAAAAGACAATGAAAAAAACCGACGACTTTTTCGACAAATTTTCACGTTGCTACATGTTGGAAATTTAAATATTTCTTGATTTTCGCAGCCTTTTAAGCCTTAGGCTAGGATTTTCTTCGGCTTGAGCCTATATTTGTTTTCTGAGACATGCGTTATGGATTAAAAATGCTAATTTTAGGGTATCAGGTTGCATCAACTTTGAAGCATTGGTCTAATTTACAGGATTTTTATTGGTAATTAAATAAAAAAACAGTTTTTTTTTAACTGACAGTGAGGAGTGACATTAAAACTTAAAACAAACAGAAACTATCCCGTATAAGAAAGGAGCTGTCCCCTCCTCAACGCCTTGCTGTTTGTGCTAAAGTTTTTTATTGTTTTAAAAAGTAGAGTTGGGACTAAGAGTCAAACTTTAGTGTAAAGATCGAGAAATAAAAGTTCAAATAAAATCCTTTTAATAGACAGTTATTAATTATCTACGTAAAGATTGAGGCAATAAGGAGGGGACAGCCCTTCTCATAAACGGTATATTTTCTGTTTGCTTCAAGTTTTAGTGTCGCTCCTTGCTTTCAGTTAAATAGACTTTTCTTTTATTCAATTTCTGAACGTTTTTCAACTAACGCAGGTTTGAATTTGGTTCAGCGTACATGACAAATTAAAACAAATTTACATATCAATTTTGTCAGATTTATTCCGTACAGGAAGGTTTGCCCCTCTTCTATAACTTCCTCTTTACGTTAAAGCTGTCAGCACTTAAAATTTTTTTAAAGACCTTTTCTAATTAAAAAGTAGAAAAACCTACTGAAACCATGCTTCTGTAGCCGCTCTTACAAAATTGCAACAAACAGTCAAACTTTAGCGTAAAGAGCAAGGTATTTAGGATGGCAACTCTTCAAATATGACGTAATATTTGTTTGTTCTGAGTTTTAATGTTGGTTTTTACTTTCAGTTAAAAAAAAATTATTTTTTTAATTTAATATCTGACCGCTTTACAAATAATGGCGGTAAATCTGGCTCACCTCTATGAAATATATTTTCCTACATGGTCTAGTGGTTGGGATAGCTGGCTTTCATCCAGTTGGCCCAAATTCAATTCCCGGTATGGAAAATTTTTTCTTCTGATGATTTCTTAAGAAATATAATTAAAATAATCATCTATGTAATGATTCCTTTTATTACTTCATATACTATGGGTTACAGTTCGTTCCTTGATGTAATTTAGTAAGAGATGTACCTCAAAGAATTAGGCAGCTAGCTCAGTCTAATATATGCATCTGTTCACAAATCAAACATCTGTTCACAAAGACAGCCACAAAGTGAGAAAGACAAAAACACATACAAATAAATAGATTCAAACAAACAAACAGACAAAGACAGGCACTGGGACAAGCAGACATCCGCCCAGACACAAAGGGTTAGAGAGTGACACAGAAATAAACCATAAAAACACTTAAATTCAGAAATGCAAGCTGACAAAAAAAGGCACTGAACCAAGCAAATACCTGCCCAGACACACAGGTCAAGAGAGTGAGAAGACAAAAATACATACAAATATATAGATCCCGACATGAAAACCGACAAAGAAAGGCACTGGGAAAAGCAAACACCTGCCAAGACACCCAAGCTTAGAGAGTGAGAGAGACAAAAACAGATACAAATACACAATTGAGACAAACGAACAGACAAAGACAGGCACTGGGAAACCAAACACCTGCCCAGACACACAAGCCTAGAGAGTGAGAGAGACAAAAACACATACAAATATACAATTCAGACATGCAAACCATCCAAGACAGACACTGGGACAAGCAAACAAACACCTATAAACACAGGCGGAGAGCGTAAGAGAGATAAAAATGCATAGAAACATATAAATTCAGACATGCAAACCGACAAAGACAGGCACTGGGACAAGCAAATAGCCACCCAGGCCTAGAGAGTGAGAGAGACAACAACACATACAAAAACAGATTCAGTAGTTCAAACTGACAAAAAAGGCAATTGGAGAAGCAAACACCTTCTCAGAAGCACAGGCAAAGAGAGTGAGAGAGACAAAACACATAAAAATACACAGATTCAGACATACAAACCGACACCCACAAATAAACACAGGTAGAGAGAGTGAGAGAGATAAAAACCCATAACAAAACATAAATTCAGACATGCAAACCGACAAACACAGGAACTGGGACAAGCAACTAGCCACCAAGACACACAGTCCTAGAGAGTGAGAGAGAAAAAACACATACAAACACATAGAATCAGTCACACCAATCGACAAAGACAGGCACTTGGAGAAGCAAACACCTTCTCACACACACAGGCAATGAGAGTAAGAGAGACAAAAACATAAAAATACATAGATTCAGTCAAACAAACCGACAAACATAGGCACTGGGAGAAGTAAACTCCCGCCAAAACACATAGGCTAAGAGAGTGACAGAGAAAAAAAGCATACAAAGGCACAAATTCAGACATGCAAACTGACAAAGACAGGTACTTGGACGTGCAAACACCCTCCCAGACACACAGGCAAGGAGAGTGAGAGAGACAATAAAACATACAAATACATAGATTCAGAAGTACAAACTGACAAAGACAGACACTAGAACAATCAAGACACCAAGGCTTAGAGAGAGAGAGAGAGAGAGAGAGAGAGAGAGAGAGAGAGAGAGAGAGAGAGAGAGAGAGGAGAGAGAGAGAGAGAGAGAGAGAGAGAGAGAGAGAGAGAGAGAGAGAGAGAGAGAGAGAGAGAGAGAGAGAGAGAGAGAGAGAGAGAGAGAGAGAGAGAGAGAGAGAGAGAGAGAGAGAGAGAGAGAGAGAGAGAGAGAGAGAGAGAGACAAAAACGCATAAAAACTTATAACTTCAGACGTGCAAACAGACGAAGACAGGCACTAGGACAAGTAAACATCTGCCCAGACACCCAGGCTTAGAGAGTGACAGAGACAAAAACGGATACAAACACACAATTTAGACGTGCAAAAAAAACGAATAGCTATCTAGTACAACACTGTAATAATGGTACCTGTTCTTTAACTAATTTAACTATTATGATTTTAGAAAATTTGGAATTAAGTAATCTAACTAAAGAAGAGAAAAATATAAATTTACGTAAACGTGAAGACTATTGGATCCATACCCTCGGTACTGCTTATCCTTTCGGGTTGAATGATCGAGTGGCTAAATATGGAGACATGTCTGATGTTGTTGTTAATTGTATAAATGGTTTAATGGATCATCCTTCTTTTAATCATCCCGTTAAACGTAAAAATCGATCAAGAGGGCATGGGAAAAACAATAGAAAAAAGAATATAGATTTAGATATCTATTTGAAGGAATTGTGCAAACTATTTGAGTCTAATGGTATGGCTAGTATAATAAAATGTTTAAATAAGTTATCAAAAAATAATTTAATAAAATTATTTTGGAATATAAATAATAAAACACCATGTAACTCAAAAATTAAACTAATTTGTGATACAGTATGTATTCTAGCTAGAACTAAATGTATTTCAAATGATAAAAAGTCTGATAAGACTGTTAATAAGGAGAAGAGATTATATCTACCTATAACTTTTATAAGTAAACAAATAGAGGATATAAATTTACCTGGAATTTTAAACCAGGCTGATGTGAAACAGGCCCTTCCTAGTAATTTAAAGTATAAGAATAATCCGATCATAACAAATAAGTTTTCAAAAATGAAAGGACAAATGATTTTTAATTATAATTTAATACTTAAGAATTTTGACACGGATAGTAATTGGAAACCTATTTGTAAGTGTGACCAATTGTTATCATTTGTTAATCCAACTTACGAACATATTATTACAGGTGATTTAGCAATAATAAAGCAAATTGAATTGCATAATATAATGAAAATGGGGGCTAAATTCCGTCTTTCAAATCATCTAAAACCCTCGAATCTGCTTAGGGGGTTAAATAATAATCTAGAAATATTTATCGATAATTGGTGCAAAAAAGAGAAAATTAATAAAAATAGTTTTCAGAATTGGAAAAATCTAATTATTAATAAAGTTAGAAATAAGATATATAAGAGGACAAATTAACATGATAATGAGGTAGTTTTTTATAATTCTAAGATAAAACAAGCGATTGCTAATATAAAGAGGGATTTTGTAATTGTACCCATTGATAAAGCGAATAATAATTTTGCAATAATTTGTCAGAAGCTATATTGTGATGTTTGAACAAAGGAGCTTAGTACAACAAATACATATAAAAAGGTTCAAGATGTTAATAATAGTCTATTGATCGGAATAGAGGATACACTTTGTTTTTATATTTAATATTAAGGTTAATGATAATGATAAAAATTTTCCGTTTTTATATTGGACGGCAAAATTTCATAAAAATCCCCCAAAACCACGCTTTATTGCGGGTGCAGCAAGATGCCCCGACCAGAGTTGCGGCTACTGACCTGTCGTGTATTTTAGGAGAAATGAAAAATAAATTTGAGGCATATTGCTCGGGAATTAAAAAATTTTCTAAGTTTAATCCTTACTGGAGCGTTAATAATTTGCTGCAAGTAATAGACTCTCTTGCTTTAGTTTCAGCCAAAAGAGTGGACTCGTTTGATTTCACTACATTATATACAAATTTACCATTAATTTAGTATTTATAAATTTAAAAAAGATTATTAAAAAAGCTTTTCTTTTGTCTAATTTGCCGTTTTTAAAAATGATACGCATAATAAGAAGGCGAGATGGACTAATTATTTTAATAGTACCACTAGTTCAAGATGTTATAGCCTAGATATGATTTTTGATCTACTAGAATTTGTTCTATTTAATACTTTTATAAAATTTAATGGTAATCTATATAATCAAAGTATTGGAATTCCTATGGGGGCTAATGCCAGTCCAGTTATAGTGGACCTGTTTTTAAATTATTTAGAATGTGATTATATGATGGATAAAAAGAATCCAAGTAACATAAAGTATTTGCTCTCAAATAATAAAAGATATTTAGATGACCTTCTGGTGATAAATTGTTCAAATTTTATAGAGATTTCAAGTAAAATATATCCACCAAAGTTAAAGCTGGAATCCAGTAATGGGAATGGCAAATATGACCATTTTCTAGATTTAGAGATTAATGTGGCACCTAATAATACAATAATTTTTAAAATATATAATAAAACAGACGGTTTTAATTTTGAAATATTTAATTTTTCATTTCCAAAAAGTAATATTCATTCGAATATAACATATTCATCGTATTTTTCCCAACTATTTAGATATGCAAGAATTTGTACTAATTACATCGATTTTAGAAACAGATGTATGTTACTTAGCAAGAAGCTAATCGTAAGAGGTTTTTCCGCCAATAAACTTGCTTGGCAATTTAAAAAGCTTTGTTTTGAGTATAATCAGCTTTTACATAAGTATAATAAGAGTAATCAAGATATCTTGAATGATATTTTACGGTAACCTGTTGAAGGAATCTGGTTTATCATCCCGGTAGTTTAGGGTTGGTTGCGACACATGTGGTAAAGATTAAAGTATGATATTTGGAATTTAATTCTTGGAATTTGAGTGAAAGTGAAATTGTTCCGGGGGATGGCTAGTGCTATGTAATTATTTGGATTTAAATTGGCTGAAGGTTTGGCTCTCAGTGTTAATTGAAGGTTTGTTAAGGATGCTTGGAAAAATTTTTTCTGGGGTATATATTTTTGTATTTTTGAGATATTTTGGATTTTGTTTATGATTATTCCATAGGTGTCACTACATAGGGGTATGCCAGATTATGGCATGGCGCGCTCATTTTGCCTGGGTAATGAAATTTAAGCGCCAAAACCCATTTAGGCAATGAGTTTTCATCTGATGAGCCCCAATATGTGGTGATCACCTTGGGAATATAAAGTTTTTGTAGATTTAAGGTGCTATAGCTTGGTTTCGGAACATTGACGTATACTTATTGATGTTGATTTTGCTCAATTTGGACTTGATTTTCGGATTATCGGATTGGATATACTGTTTTGTCCTGGGGAACTTGATGGATGAGTAGGGTCTAGACCTTGTTCAAGTGCTCATTTATTTCAGTTACTAAAGTAGGAAGACAGTTTTTTTTTTTTGTTTTTTTTTGTTTTTTTTTTTTTTTTTAGCCAAGTAATTACCGCAATACATTATACAAACCGACAAAGATATGCACTAGGAGAAATAAGCTCTCATCCAAACACATAGGCTTAGAGAGTGAGAGAGACAAAAACGCATACAATCGCAAAAATTCAGACATCCGAAACGAACAAAGACAGGCAATTGGACGTGCAAACATCTGCCCAGACAAACAGGCAAGGAGAGTTAGGGAGACAAAAAAAACATACACATAGATAGATTCAGACGTACAAACCGGCAAAGACACGCACTGGGATAATCAAGACACCAAGGCTTAGAGAGAGAGAGAGAGAGAGGGGAGAGAGAGAGAGAGAGGAAAGAGGAGAGAGAGAGAGATAGAGAGAGGAGAGAGAGAGGAGAGAGAGAGAGAGAGAGAGCGAGAGAGAGAGAGAGAGAGAGTAGAGAGAGAGAGAGAGAGGAGAGAGAGAGAGAGGGAGAGAGAGGAGAGAGAGAGAGAGGAGAGAGACGAGAGGAGAGAGAGAGAGAGAGAGAGAGAGAGAGAGAGAGAGAGAGAGAGAGAGAGAGAGAGAGAGAGGAGAGAGAGAGAGAGAGAGAGAGAGAGAGAGAGAGAGAGCAGAGAGAGAGAGAGAGAGAGAGAGAGAGAGAGAGAGAGAGAGAGAGAGAGGAGAGAGAGATAGAGAGAGAGAGAGAGAGAGAGAGAAGAGAGAGCGAGAGAGAGAGAGAGAGAGAGAGAGGGAGAGGAGAGAGACAAAAACGCATAAGAACATGTAGCTTCAGACATGCAAACAGACAAAGACAGGCACTGGGACAAGTAAACATCCACCCAGACACCCAGGCTTGGAGAGTGACAGAGACAAAAACACATACAAACACATAAATCTAGACATGCAAACTGACAAAGACAGGCACTGTGACAAGCAAACACCTGCCCAAACACACAGGCAAAGAAGGTTAGAGAGACAAGAACACATTCAAATTTATAGATTCAGGCATACACAAAGACAAAGACAGGCACTGGGAAAAGCAAACAACTGCCCTAACACCCAAGCTTAGAGAGTGAGAGAGACAAAAACACATAACTATACATAGATTCAGACATACAAACCGACAAAGACAGGAACTAGGAGAAGTAAACTTCCGCCCCAACACACAGGCTTAGAGAGTGAAAGAGACGAAAACGCATACAAACAAGTAAATTCAGACAGGCACTGACAGGCACAGGCACTAAACCGACAAGACAGGCACTGGGACATGCAAACACCCACCCAGACACACTTGCAAAGACAGTGAGTGAGAAAAAACACATACAAATACATAGATTCAGACGTACAAACCGACAAAGACAGGCACAAGGACAAGCAAACACCCACCCAGACACAAATGTAAAGAGAGTGAGAGAGACAAAATCACATACAAATATATAGATTTAGAAATACAAACCGACAAACAACGGCACTGGCACATGCAAACACCCACCCAGACACCAAGGCTCAGAGAGTGAGAGAGACAAAAACGCAAAAAAACATATAAGTTCAGACGTGCAAACCTACAGAGATAAGCACAACCGACCAGACATCCAGGCAAAGAGAGTGAGAAAGTCAAAAACACATACAAATACATAGATTAAGACATTTCAATCGACAAAGACAGGCACTGGGACAAACAAACACCCGCGCAGACACACAGGAAAAGAGAGTAGGAGAAACAAAAACACACACAAATATGTAGATCCAAAAATAAAAACCGACAAAAACAGGCACTGGAACAAGCAAACACCTGCCCAGACAAACAGAAAAAGAGAATGAGAGAGACAAAACACATACAATTACACAATTAAGACATGCAAACTGACAAAAACAGGCACTGGGACATGAAAACATCCGCCCAGACACACAGTCAAAGAGAGTGATGCAGGCTTAGAGAGTGAGAGAGACAAAAATGCATACAAACAAGTAAATTCAGAATTGCAAACCGACACAGACAGGCCCTAGGATATGCAAACACTCGCCCAGACACATAGGTAAAGAGGGTGAGAGAGACGAAAACACATACAATTATATACTTCAGACATACAAACCGACAAAGACAGGCACTGTGACAAGCAAACACCCGCCCAGACACACAGGCTTAGAGAATGAGAGACAAAGTCACATACAAATACATAGATTTAGGCATACAGACCGACAAAGTCATTCACTAGGACAAGCAGACACCGGCCCATTCACATAGGCAAAGAGAGAGAGAGAGACAAAGACGCATACAAACACATAAAATCAGACATGCAAACTGACAAAGTCAGGCACTGGGACAGGCAAACACCCGCCCAGACACACAGGCTTACAGCGTAAGAGAGACAAAAATACATTCAAATACGCAATTCATACAAACAAAGTGACAGAGACAGACACTGAGACAAGCAAACACAAGCCCAGAAACACGGGCAGAGAGAGTGAGAGAGACAAAACGTATACAAACACATAAATTCAGACATGCAAACCGACAAAGATAGGCACTGGGACTTGCAAACACCCGCCCAAACACAAAAGCAAAGAGAGTGAGAGAGACTAAAACACATACCAATGCATAGATTCAGACATACAAACCGACAAAGACAGGCACTGGGACCAGCAGAAACCCACCCAGACACACAGGCGTAGTGAGTGAGAGAGACAAAAACACATAAATTGAGACATGCAAACCAACTTGATTTCAACTCAACAGCAACAGGCTGTGTGAAATTAAAAAAAGGATTATATGCCCAATTTATAAGATAAAGATATTTTCGTATATAATTTCTGTGATATTTTATAACTATATCAACCTTGAGCGACATTTTAAATGGTCCTTCTAAGTGTTTTATTTGACTTACCTGGACTTTAAAGTAAGTTAATTTTTGTTTCAACTCCCTTGGGAATTTTATCCTTTGTCTTCTTCTTCTTCTATTTCACAGCAGGCGGGCTTTTCAGTAATACTATTTAGCCTTTTTCCTTTTGCTTAACTCTGTGGGCTACAGAGCTACTGGCTTGATTGACTAATGATTATTAGATATTTTCAGATATCTTTCAGTAGATCTTTCGACTCTAGGAGTTCAATTATGAGTTGATAGATGTCGATTTCTATGCTCTGTGTGCAGGTATAGTTGGCTAGGCTCTTGGCTGATAGTGAGATTTTATGGTGTTTGAAGCATTTTAACAGTTTGCAAAGCAAGGTATGTTGTGCAGACGTCAGCATATTACATTCAAATAGGCAGTGGTCAATTGTTTCATTATTCATATTACAATGCCTGCAAAGAGGGGACAGGGGAATTGAACCACTTGAATTAGAAAACTTATACGAGAATGCAAGAAAATTTAGTCCATTTGTTCCAGAACAAATTCTATGATAAATTTTAGAAAGATACTTATTGGGAAAGTAGGAAAAGATAGGATTAATCTTATTAGAATTAATATCTGATAGCCTCCATCGGTAAATATCTCTAATCGGGATTGGTCTCCAACTTGGCTGGTCAATATTTATAGCATTTTTTGCTATTTCATCAACCTGATGATTACCACTTATGCCAGAGTGGCTAGGAATATACTGAAAATAAGTTTTTATGCCACTTGAAGCAAGATTATCTACAATACTGAGACAATGATAAGTGTCAATGTCCAACTTATACTGAGGAGCTGAGGCCAGCAACTCAAGGCTGGATAAAGAGTCAGAATATACAATAATATTATTTGAATTTGCAATCAAAGGTTGGTTTTCCTTAATATGTTCTAATGCCATGATTATGGCATTTAACTCAGCAGACATTATAGATAAATTATTATATAATCTCTCGCCCATTACAATTTGCAGGTGAGGAAGGAAAGCACCACTTGCTACTTTCTCATTCATTTTTGACCCATCAACAAATATTTGGAAGTGATTTTTATAGGTAATTATATTAAGTTCAGCAAATTTTTTCTGGACAAAAGCGATGGGGGTTAAATCTTTAGTCCACTTTGAGAAATCAGTATTTATTATGGGACTTGACCAATTCCATGGAGGGGATTGGGGGAAAGTGGGTGCAATAGACTTTGCTGGTACGTGGAACTTCTTCTGAATGTTGGCATACTCATCTGCAATGCCTTTATACATGGCTGGATTTCTTAACCAATTATGTAGAGTGTGTGAGCTATTTGATTCAATTTTTGTAAGATGTTTTGTCAAGAGAAAGTTACGTCTCTCCCTTATTGTCGTTAATCTACTCTCCATAAGCAGGAACTTGGTACTTGTGGGTTTCCTAAGACCAAATATGAGGCGTATTATATCATTTTGTGTTGTTTCAATTTTTTGCATCTGGGTCTTTGCACAAGAACCATATACGATGAGCCTATAGTCAATGTGAGGTCTTATATGTGATTTATATAACTTGAGTAAGGTTTTCTCCTTACAGCCCCAGGGTGTGGAAAGAAGTCTTTTTAGTATATTTGTTTTTCTATAGCCTTTTTTTATTGTGTTTGAAATGTGGAGGTGGAAATTAAGTTTTTGGTCAACCATGAGACCTAGGTAATTAATATGATTATCTTCTGGAATAGTTGTTTTGTTTAGAGTTAGTTTTGCATTAACATGGTTTCACTTCCGGTGAAATTGTATTATTTTTGACTTGGTAGGTGCAATGGGTAAATCTGAATGTTGAGAGAATTTTTCAAATTGGAAAAGTGACTTTTGCAGATTTGACTGTGCTATCTCAAAGGTGTTGCCAGATGACCATAGCACCAGATCGTCAGCATATTGTAGATTCGTGTGGGGTAGGTTCATGTCCCAGAGATATAGGGCAAACAGGAGGTAACTGCTCCCTGAGGTGGGCCTTTGGTTGTTGTCTTTTGGGGGGAAGAGGCTGAACCAACACAAACAATGAAACTTCGCACTTCTATGAAGGATTTTATAAAAGATATTAGCTTGGGGGTTAGTCCAAGGTTTGCAAGTTTGTTTAAAAGGATTTGGTGGTTCACATTGTCATATGCCCCTTTAAAATCTAGGAAAGCTGCAACTAGGACAGTATTTTTTTAGAATGATTCATTTATTGCATTTGTTAGCATAATGAAAGCATCTGTTGAGGAGTGGTGTTTCCTGAATCCAGTTTGAGTGTGAGGGATCATATTGTTTTTTTCAACAAACCAGAGGAGTCTGTGATAGATTATTTTCTCCATTATTTTCCCCATCACAGGAGTAATCATTATGGGCCTATAGGACTCAGGGTTTTCTTTGGGTTTATTTTTCTTTAGGATTGGTAGGAGGGACGAACATTTCCATATATTGGGGAACATAGAAGATGCCCAAGCGTGATTACAACAATTTAGCAGTTCTTGTTTTTATGAAGGGGTGAGATTCTTTATCCATGTAGGGTGTATATTGTCATAGTTGCCGCTAGTTTTGGTCCTAATGTTATGTATTGCATTATTCATTTCTTGGATTGAAAAAGGACTACTTATATACTCGGATCCTGGGCGTGGTTGGTAACTTGGGTTCATAGGAATTGGTGACATTTTGCTTCGATTATTTGATGTTAGCTTATTAACAAAAAGAGTTGCAAATAGCTTAGCTTTTTCATTATCATTGTCATAATGGGTATTATTATGTATAAGCTCATACAGGAGTGGGTTGGGGGAAGTCTTTTTCCCACAGATGTGGCTTATGACTTTATATATTATTGGCTCATGTGTTTCTCTGGAGAGATTATTTGCAAAATTATTCCAGTGATTATATTTAGCATCTATTATAGTCATTTTTAGATTAGATTCTGCTTGTAATTTTTTTAAATATGTAGTAGGTGATGTTTTTTTTTATGAATTCTGTCCTAGCTGCCTTTTTTATTCTCCATTTATTTTGGCACTCATTTGTCCACCAGGCTTTAGGAATGTGTTTAGGGTAGGTTTTCTTAGGTGTTGTCCTGGGGATAGCATGATTAGCTGTATTTATTAGTAAAGATGTCAATACTTCAGCATGTGTGTCAACTGTTGTGTTTGAAATGTATGAATTTTGGGTTAAACTTGTGATTTCATCATTTAGCTTATTTTGGAACATAGACCAATTTGCTTTAGTGTTGATATATTTGGAGGTATGAGGTGGAGTTTCAGCAGGTTCATTTAGGGAGCACACTATAGCAAAGTTGTCAGTACATAGACTATCGATTTTATTTATATAAATTTTATTCAAAATATTTAATGACACAATTTGTAGGTCAATTGTGGAGAATCTGCCACTTTTGGGGTTGAAATAAGTATTCAGGTTTGGAGAGGTAGCAACAGCTAATTCATTATTATTTGAAGTCATATACTCAATCAATTTATCAGCTTTAGTTGCTGGTTTATTCCCCAAAAAAAGGCTGTGGGCATTGAAATCTCCACAAATAATGATATTTTTTAACATATTAGAATTATTTATATAATTAAAGAAATCCACGGCATCTATAGTTTGGCCATTAGGGTTATAAAAGCTTATTATGTAGGTTTTTATATTATTCAGCCAAACACTGATACCAATTGCATCAACATCATTAGCAAAATCTGGAAAATTGATGCCACAGAATTTTATATTATTTTTAACTAATAGAGCTACACCACCTCCTTTTCTCTCTGATGATCTATCCTTTCTCAGGATAGTATATCCCAGAGACTTAATTTGTTGATTTTGGGTTAAATGAGTTTCCTGGAGGCAATAATATTAATGGAATTATTACTCATAAAAGACATTAGTTCATTTAGCTTATTTTCTGTGAGTGATCTTATGTTCCACTGGAGTATTGATATGTGTTGTGTTGTTCATTTATTTTTCATATGACTGTGTATCAATGTTCAGCTTTGTTAAAAGTAAAGCAAGATCTTTTTTTCGCTTGAATGAGCATATCATAGGGGATCTAGATTTTTGCCAATTCTGCAATGATTTTTGTTTTCTGTAGTTGATGTATGTTCATGGCCTGAACTGCACTACTGTTTAGAATGAATAAGCATATATTTGGGGATTGCATGTTTGGTTGTGCATCCTGTTTGTCAGTTAAGGAAATAATTCCTGGTAGTGTTTCTGGTTTGTTTCTTCTTGGGAGGGGGGGGCCAGGCTTACCTCATCTCACCGGACAAGGAGGCTTGTTGACTTGGTGATTCCTTCTGATAGGGATGTGAGCTAGGGGGCTTGGAAGATGGTGTTTTATACGGGGCACTGGATGCATTGGGGGCGTTTGACTTGGGGGTTTTGGTTGGTTTCGTTACGGGCTTTAGTTGGTATTGTTGGGCAGCATTTGCTTTCATTGCTGCAAAGGGGTATGGGATGGCCTTCTCTGTTACTATTTAGAGTGTTAGAGCTCTTTTCTTATATGCAGGGCATAGTGATTTATTTGTAGATTCATGTGGGCCTTTGCAATTGATACATGTAGGCTGAGTGTTGTTGCAAGTTGTCAACTCTTTAGGATGGTATGCTTTACAATTACTACACTCTAGGAGAATTTCATTGCATTTGTTTGTTGTGTGTCCCAGTTTGAGACACTTCTGACACTGGATAGGTTTAGGTTTGTATTCCTTGTGTGGTTTGATTTGCCCAAATAGGAATAACTTTTCTGGATACTAATTTTTTCCTCCAATGTGAATAAGAAGGATCTACTAGTTTTTAGGCCATTAGAGTTAGGTTTGCCAAGTTGGGTAACATCTTCAACTGGGAGTGTGTTGCCAGCCCTATCTGAGAGCCCTTCTTTTAACTCCTGAATGGATATCTCTGGGGGAACATTATAAACTACTATTTTTGTTGGTGATTGTTTTGAGTTCCATTTAGATACATTAATTGGGGTACTCAGAAGGGATTTTAGGTTAATTATTGTGTCTGCTGATTTCTTATCTTGTCAGCTATTAGCAGAGGTCCATCACGGTTAATATTAAGAGAGAACATTGATTTTATCAATTTGAAAATTGCAACTCTAATTGCAGTAATATTTTTTATTTCAAAGGGGGTAATAGGAGCAACTTTAAGGTAAATTCCTAAGTTTTTGGAGGGAGGATCTTGGGCAGGGAGAGGGGAAATGCTTTTGTTGGGGAGATTTTTTTTCCTTTTTTGGAGCTTCTAGAAAGGACCTCTTGAAACCCATTATCATCATTTATGGTGACATTAGCCCCTACACTTATCATTGTCCTATTCTCAGAATTGGATCTATCATTTGAACTTTGAGATAGTGTTCTTGACCAGCCAAGATGGGTATCGCTTCCACTGGCATTTGAGGTGGGATCTGGGGGTCTTTTTTTTGGAGGACTTCTAATCATTGCCTATTGGAATAAGCTTTAAACAAAAACAAAACTAAAAAAAGAAGGGATATAGAATGATATCAAACCGTCTGCACTATACTGTTGGGAGGAGAAACACCACAGTATAGCCCTCAGGAGGAATTGAGCAGGATTGGTTCGGTACAATTGCTGATTAAATGCGATAATATTTCACAAGAAAATTTATTTTAAATTTCTTATAAAGTTGCTGCTGTTTTGATTGTCTTTAAAAATGTAATTGTCTTCATTTGTCTTCATTGGTTTACCAGCGGTTTCATCTGTTTCTTCTGATGTTATGCATTAGCAAATTGCACAGTTGCCAAATGTAGCCAACATATCTATTTCCATAACATTATAGATTGCGGCGACTCAGCCGTTTTCGCGTATTTTCTGCGATTGTATTTCGAATTATCGTGTATTTAAGGCTGATTTGAATCACTGAAGTAATCCAACACAAACAAACCCAAAGAGACTCAATTGCACCAGATATAATGCCCCCTAAACAGTCAACTCGTAGTACCGTTGCGACGCCTACTGGGTGTTCAAAAAGAGCTTGCATTAACCCCAAACAAGGGTGTGATAAGTGTTTGGTATGTGAAATAGACCTAAATGATGACTCCTTGGCAATTCTCTTTGATGGATGCGGAAAGTGGATATGCATCGACTGTATGGAAAAGCCTGAGCCCGAATATGTGTTTCTCACAAAAATTTCTTAACGGGTTGACGTTTGCATAAAGTGTCCAATTTGGAAAAACTCTCCTATGGCTACTAGCAGTTCTAACCAGAATCCAAGTGTTGAGAGTATCGTTGAAGCTACAATAAACAGTATGAAGAGAGATATTATTGATAAAATCCCATCGCAAGACATTACCCAAGATAATGTGCAGTCTTCAGTAAATAACCTTGAAACTACACTCAAAGAAGAGATTTCAAAATCGATTAATGATATCAGAGCACAAATGTCAGCTCTTGAACATCAGGTCGCTGAGAAATTCTCGATTTCTGATGTGCGTGCTGAAATCAAAACCCTTGTGCAACAAGAGACTGCCTGGCCAAAGACTGATTTTGCCGAACCTTTCAGTTGTGAAGTTCAGCACCTCTTCTCGAAAGAGCGGGAAAGACAGCATAGAGCACTAAACATAGTTACATATGGTATCCCGTCACAATCAGACAGACAAATCTACATCCAGTCATACCTCAGCCAAAATTAGAAACTTCAAGGCATTCAAATTACAAATGCGAAAAGACTTCCCATCCCTGCAAACTGACAGTCCGTAGACGCACGCCCACCACCTGTCCTCTTCTCTGTTCCCAGTATAGTTATCAAAAGGAGAATCATTAACTGTTCTCATGATCTCCGTGTAGATATTCAGTTTCGCGGTGACGCATCAAAGGCCAAGCGTGATAAACGTAAGACTCTCATAGAAACGCTAAAACCGCGAATAAACTCTGGTGAAAAAGATCTCATCATTTTCAAAGGCCAAATTGTGACAAAAAACGTTGCAGCTCATCGCGGTTGGAAAGTTCCAAACCCAGCCCTGAACCAAGCTGCGATGGAGATATAACAGTTTGTCCCTCACCTCCTGTAAATAGCTCTGATTTCTTGCAGTTATCCTTTTCTCTTTGTAGAACTTCAAGTGTTAATACTAGTGTATCAACTGAAAATAAACTTAGTGAATTTTTCTTTTCATGTAACAGTTCGAGTAAATCAAGCTTCATCAGAACCATCTCTGAATTAAAATCTACCCCGCCTTTTTCAAACACAGTTGCAGCTACAGGACCTCTGCCTCTGGACGACCGGTCACGAAAGCCTCGAAATATTAATACCCTGCGTATCATCTCTAGCAATGTTGATTCTCTTACAAATAAACTTCTAAATATCCAAGTGCTCTTAAAAGATGAAGAAGCAGATATTGCTGGGTTAGTGGAGATTTTGCCAAAATTTACTACAATACCTGTTACCGAAAGTAACAGTTACCGAAAGTTTCAGTTCTTCACTAATTTGGGGCAACCAAACTGCAGATGAGGAGTTAGTATTTTTGTCAGGGAAAGTTTCCAGGTTAGTCTTTTTAACCGTTTAATTTTCGATGTACCCTGGGCGGAAAGTTTATGGCCGGATATTACTCTTCAAGAAAATAAAAAAAATCTGTATTGGGTGTGTATACAGAAGCCCTAGTGCACCCAGTCTTAATGGATGTGAAATATATCTTAAAACTATCATTGATGGAATGACATCTACAGTATGATCTGATTTAAGAATTATCGGTGATTTCAACTTCCCATTAATTGAGTGGGTTGATGGTCTTGGTCATGTAATATCTAATAATGAAGATTCACCATTTGTGCCTTGCCTATCTGGTAACTTTCTTCACCAAACGGTTGACAAGCCAACAAGGCATCGTGACAACCAGAATTCTTCCTTGTCGGATCTCGTAATTTTGAGCGATCCAGATTCCCTTATCAGAAATGAATTTCTTCCTCCAGTTGGCAACAGCCACCGCTCAGTTATCCTCCCTGTGTTATCCTTGAACATACATCTACAACCTAATGTTCGTCCTAAAACTTTTATTGACTACCAAGTAATACAGAAGGAACTTGCTTCAATAAATTGGTCAAAACTAATTATTTCTGATATTAATATATCATGGACAAATTTTAAAGAAATCCTCCTATCAATTGAAAAAAAGCGCTCCCGTATCATCTACCAAAAACAGCCAAAAACACTTCCATTACTCACAAAGGATGCAAAAAGAACAGTCAACAGGAAAGCCAGAGCCTGGAAAAGGTAAAACAAGGGGAAATCTCGGGAAAATTGGATAAGATATGCAAAGGCCCGGAATCTTGCTTCTAATGTAGTTAAGGAATTGAAGTATCAGCATAAGGAAAAGCTTGCCACAGATATCAAGACAAATCCCAATATTTCCAGAGACATGTTTCTGCCAAAAATCCAAACCATCATATCATTCCTGACCTCAGACAAAATGGCATAGCCGACTCATCGCCAATAGACAAGGCCAATATATTAAATACCCAGTTTGCTTCTGCCTTCACCATCCAACCTTGTTCAACTATTCCTGCAGCACCATCAAACTTAATATGTCATCCAATGCCAAAATTATCAATTACCAAAGGTATGGTCTTAAATAGCCTGGAAAAACTTGATGTTAATAAATCCAAAGGATCAGATGGAATACACCCAAGGCTTCTTAAGGAATGCCGAATTGTTCTCAGTTCTCCCTTGTGTGGACTCTTCCAGCTGTCCCTACCAAATGGAGAACTACCGTCAGATTGGAAAAAGTCCTAAATAACACCAATCGAAAAAAACGGCCCTAAAGATAACGCAGAAAATTACCATCCTCTTAGCATCACTTCTACAGTTGTAAAGGTGCTTGAGAGACTTGTTAATAGAGCTTTAATTCGGCACTTAGAAACTAAGAACAACCTCACTTCCAATCAACATGGCTTCAGATCTTTAAGATCTGTTGACACTAATCTTGTAAACACATTTGAGTATGTTACATCATTATTGGATAATGATATACCTGTCGATATGGTGCTCCTGGACCTCTCAAAAGCATTTGACAGGGTTTGCCATGAATTCCTCATTACCAAACTAAAAGCAGCAGCTGTTAATGATGTTATTGTCCAGTGGATACAGAGTTTCCTTTCAGAAAGAACACAAGTTGTAAGAGTTCACGACTCTCTAGGTGTCCCTCATTGCTCCTTGCTTACAACTGTTTTAGGCGGCGTTCCCCAGGGGACCATTCTTGGGACAAGTCTCTTGAACTTATGTATAAATGATGCAACCAATCTCCTCTCAAACCTCCTCACTGTTTATGCGGATGATTCAAAACTTGTTGGTAAAGCAGCCTTAACCTCGGATAGATAGTGCCTATCTATGTGCCTATCATAGATAATGCCTATCTATGTCGGAATGTATGTCTGAATCTATGTATTTGTATGTATTTTTGTCTCTCTCACTTTCTTTGCCTGTGTGTCTGGGTAGGTGTTTGCTTGTCCCAGTGTCTGTCTTTGTCGGTTTGTATGCCTGAATCCTTAGATTTGTATGTGTGTTTGTCTCTCTCACTCACTAAGCCTGTGTTTTTCTGGGAAGCTGTTGACATGTCCCAGGGCCTAACTTTGTCGGTTTGCATGTCTGAATCTATTTATTTTTATATGTTTTTGCCTCTCTCATCCTCTAAGCCTGTGTGTCTTGGCGGATGGTTGCTTGTCCCAGTGCCTATCTTTGTCGGTTAGCATGTCTCAATTTATGTGTTTGCATGAATTTTGGTCTCTCTCAATCGTTTTGTCAATTTACCTGGGTTGGTGTTTGCGTGTCCCAGTGCCTTTCTTTGTCGTTTTGCATGTCTGAATTTATGTGTTTGTATTTGTTTATGTCTTTCACACTCTCTAAGCTTGTGTGTCAGGGTGGGTGTTTGCTTGTCCCAGTACATGTCTTTGTCGGTTTTGATGTTTGAATTTATGTATTTGTATGTGTTTTTGTCCCTCTCACTCTCTTTGTGTTTGTGTCTGGGCAGGTGTTTGCATACATGTGCCTGTCTTTATTGGTTTGCATGTTTGAATTGTGTATTTGTATGTGTTTTTGTCTCTCTCACTCTCTCTGCGTGTTTGTCTGGGTGGGTGTTTACTTGTCCCAGTGCCTGTCTTTGTCAGTTGGTATGTCTGAATCTATGTATTTGTATGTGTTTTGTTTCTCTCACTCTCTTTGCTTGGATGTCTGGGTGGGTGTTTGCATGTCCCAGTGCCTGTCTTTGTCAGTTTGTATGTCGGAATTTATGTTTTTTTTGTAGGTTTTTTTCTTTCTCAGTCTCTGTGCCTGTGTGTCTGGGCTGTTGTCTCCTTGCCCCAGTGTCTTTCTTTGGTTGCTTGTTTGTCTGAATTGTGTATTTGCATGTGTTGCCGTCTCTTTCCCTCTTTTTGCCTTTGTGTCTGGGGAGATATTTGCTTGTCCCAGTGCCTGTCTTTGTCGGTTTGTATGCTTGAATCTATTAATTAGTATGTATTTTTGCCTCTCGTATCCTCTAAACCTGTGTGTCTTTGCGGGTGTTTGCTGGTCAAGATGCCTGTGTTTGTCGGTTTGCAAGTCTGAATTTATGTGTTTGCATGAATTTTTGTTTTTTTCAATCGTTTTGCCAATTTGCCTGGCTGGGTGTTTGTTTGTCCTGGTGCCTGTCTTTGCCCGTTTTGTATTTCTGAATCTATGTATTTGTATGTGTTTTTTTCTCTCTCATTCTCTACGCCTGTGAGTCTAGGTGGGTTTTCGCTTGCCCCGGTGGCTGTCTTTGTCAGTTTGCATGTCTGAATTCATGTATTTGAATGTGTTTTTGGTTCTCTCACTCTATAAGCCTGTATGTTTGGGTGGGTGTTTGCTTGTCCCAGTGCCTGTCTTTGTCGGTTTTGATGTTTGAATTTATGTATTTGTATGTGTTTTTGTCTCTCTCACTTTCTTTGCCATTGTGTCTGGGCAGGTTTTCGCATGCCTGTGTCTGTCTTTATTGGTTTCTATGTCTAAATTGTGTATTTGTATGTGTTTTTGTCTCTCGCATTCTCTTTGCCTGTGTGTCTGGGCAGGTGTTTTCTTGTCCCAGTGCCTGCCTTTGTCGGTTTCCATGTCTGAGTCTATATATTTGCATGAGTTTTTGCCTCTCTCACTCTCTTTGCCTGTTTTTCTGGTCGGGTGTACATTTTTCCCGCTGCCTGTCTTTGCTGGTTTGCATGTCTGAATTTATGTGTTTGTATGCGGTTTTGTCTCTCTTTCTCTCTAAGCCTGTGTGTCTGGGCAGATGTTTGCTTGTCCCAGTGCCTTTCTTTGTCGGTTTTTATGTCTGAATCTATGTATTTGTATACGTTTTTTCTATCTCACTCTCTTTGCTTGTGTGTCTAGACGGGTGTTTGCATCTCCCAGTGCCTGTCTTTTTTGGTTTGCTATCTGAATTTATGTGTTTGTATGCTTTTTTCGTCTCTCTCACTCTCTAAGCCTGTGTGCCTTGGCTGGTGTTTGCATGTCTAATTGCCTGTCTTTGTCGGTTTGTGTGTCTGAATCTACGTTGTTGTATGTGTTTTATCTCTCTCAATCTCTCTGCCTTTGTGTCTGGGTGGTTTTTCGCATGTCCAAATGCCTGTCTTTGTCGGTTTGCAAGTCTGAATCTATTAATTTGTATGTGTTTTTGCCTCTCTCATTCTTTGTGCCTGTGTGTCTGGGCTGGTGTTTGCTTGTCCCAGTGTCTGTCTTTTTCTGTTTCTTTGTCTGAATTTTATATTTGTATGCGTTTTTGTCTCTCTCACTTTCTTTGCCTGTGTGTCTGGGTAGGTGTTTGCTTGTCCCAGTGTCTGTCTTTGTCGGTTTGTATGCCTGAATCCTTATATTTTTATGTGTGTTTGTCTCTCTAACTCACTAAGCCTGTGAATCTGGGAAGCTGTTGACATGTCCCAGGACCTAACTTTGTCGGTTTGTATGTCTGAATCTATTTATTTTTATATGTTTTTGCCTCTCTCATCTTCTAAGCCTGTGTGTCTTGGCGGGTGGTTGCTTGTCCCAGTGCCTATCTTTGTCGGTTAGCATGTCTCAATTTATGTGTTTGCATGAATTTTTGTCTCTCAATCGTTTTGTCAATGTGCTTGGGTTGGTGTTTGCGTGTCCCAGTGCCTTTCTTTGTCGTTTTGCATGTCTGAATTTATGTATTTGTATTTGTTTATGTCTTTCACACTCTTTAAGCTTGTGCGTCTGGGTGGGTGTTTGCTTGTCCCAGTACAAGTCTTTGTCGGTTTTGATGTTTGAATTTATGTATTCGTATGTGTTTTTGTCTCTCTCACTCTCTTTGTGTTTGTGTCTGGGCAGGTGTTTGCATACATGTGTCTTTATTGGTTTGCATGTTTGAATTGTGTATTTGTATGTGTTTTTGTCTCTCTCACTCTCTCTGCATGTTTGTCTGGGTGGGTGTTTACTTGTCCCAGCGTCTGTCTTTGTTGGTTTGTGTTTCTGAATCTATGTATTGTATTTTTTGTCTATCTCACTCTCTAAGCCTGAATGTCTTTTGTGCGTGTTTGCTTGTCCCAGTGCCTGTCTTTGTCAGTTGGTATGTCTGAATCTATGTATTCTTATGGGTTTTGTTTCTCTCACTCTCTTTGCTTGGATGTCTGGGTGGGTGTTTGCATGTCCCAGTGCCTGTCTTTGTCAGTTTGTATGTCGGAATTTATGTTTTTTGTAGGTTTTTTTTCTTTCTCAGTCTCTGTGCCTGTGTGTCCAGGCTGTTGTCTCCTTGCCCCAGTGTCTATCTTTGGTTGCTTGTTTGTCTGAATTGTTTATTTGCATGTGTTGTTGTCTCTTTCACTCTTTTTGCCTTTGTGTCTGGGGAGATATTTGCTTGTTTCCAGTGCCTTTCTTTGTCGGTTTGTATGTTTGAATCTATTAATTAGTATGTGTTTTTGCCTTTCTTATCCTCTTAGCCTGTATGTCTTGGCGGGTGTTTGCTTGTCCCAATGCTGTGTTTGTCGGTTTGCAAGTCTGAATTTATGTGTTTGCATGAATTTTTGTCTCTCTCAATCGTTTTGCCAATGTGCCTGGGTGGGTGTTTGTTTGTCCTGGTGCCTGTCTTTGCCCGTTTTGTATTTCTGAATCTATGTATTTGTATGTGTTTTTTCTCTCTCATTCTCTAAGCTTGTGGGTCTAGGTGGGTTTTTGCTTGCCCCAGTGCCTGTCTTTGTTGGTTTGCATGTCTGAATTTATGTATTTGAATGGGTTTTTGTCTCTCTCACTCTATAAGCCTGTGTGTTTGGGTGGGTGTTTGCTTGTCCCAGTGCCTGTCTTTGTCAGTTTTGATGTTTGAATTTATGTATTTGTATGTGTTTCTGTCTCTCTCACTTTCTTTGCCATTGTATCTGGGCAGGGTTTTGCATGCCTGTGTCTGTTTTCATCGGTTATTATGTCTGAATTGTGTATTTGTATGTGTTTTTGTCTCTCGCATTCTCTTTGCCTGTGTGTCTGGGCAGGCGTTTTCTTGTCCCAGTGCCTGCCTTTGTCGGTTTGTATGTCTGAGTCTATATATTTGTATGATTTTTTGCCTCTCTCACTCTCTTTGCCGGTTTGTCTGGTCGGGTGTATATTTTTCCCATTGCCTGTCTTTGTTGGTTTGCATGTCTGAATTTATGTGTTTGTATGCGGTTTTCTCTCTCTCATTCTCTTTGCCTGTGTGTTTAGACGGGTGTTTGCATCTCCCAGTGCCTGTCTTTTTTGGTTTGCTATCTGAATTTATGTGCTTGTATGAGTTTTTATCTGTCTCCCTCTCTAAGCCTGTGTGCCTGGGCCGGTGTTTGCATGTCTAATTGCCTGTCTTTGTCGGTTTGTGTGTCAGAATCTAAGTATTTGTATGTGTTTTTGTCTCTCTCACTCTCTTTGTCTGTGTGTCTGGGCGAGTGTTTTCTTGTCCAAGTACCTGTCTTTGTCTGTTTGTATGTCTGAATCAATGTAATTATGTGGGTTTTTGTCTCTCTCACTCTCTAAGTCTGTGTGTCTGGGCGGGTGTTTGTTTGTCCCACTGCCTCTCTTTGTCAGCTAGCATGTTTAAATCTATGTGTTTGTATGCGTTATTGTTTCTCTCAGTCTCACTGCCTGTGTGTCTCGGTGGGTGTTTGCTTGTCCCAGTGCCTGTCTTTGTCAGTTTGTATGTCTTAATCTATGGCAAATGAAACTCAGAGAGGCGAGAAAATAACAAAATTAAAAATAAAATAAAAAAAGGGTGAAAAACGAGGATTTTGTCCGCCAGTGGCAAACCATGGAGACGAAGAAACAAGCAAATATTTCGACAAGGACCTCCACCAAGTCGTCCTCAGTGCTAAAAATAAGAAAGAAAAGAAAAACGAAACCAACGAAAATCGAACCTTTTGAAATTTTCTTGACAACGACAGAACAAAAACTAAATAAGAACCAGATTGGAATCAATGAAAAAAAAATTACCAAGATGATTAAGCAATAATCCTTTGTTTTTCTATAGCTTTAGCTGGTCTTCAAATTCGGTCTTCATTTGATGTGCAAATAGGTTTTCTCAAGTTAGACCGGGCGAAAATATTGATTGAGTCCTTTAAAATAAATTGTTATAAATTGGGCTTATTGAAATATCTCCAGTATCTCTATTTATTGCTAAATTTAGGTTTATGTATTTTTTTTGTCTCAATTACCTCTTTAAAAGATTGTGGTAGGCCATTTACAGCAGATATAAAGGATGCCTTGCCAAAAAGAACCAGATGTGTAAGACTTTCAAAGATATGTAAGGCCAATGCCGATTCAAAGTTGTCATTTTTATTTTCAAATCTTAGGGACTTATCTATTGAAATATTGTGTTCATGCAAACGTTCACCTAGTTGCTGATGGGTCCTACCAATGTAAAGTTTCCCACATTAACACGGGATTCTGTAGACACAACTACCCAGTACATGGTGAGTTTAATCTTTTCCTGAGTTGAAAAAAATGTTCAACTTTTTGTTCCATTTTTAAAGAAACTGAGAGATTTTTTTTTTTAATTTTCCAAGTATATCGCTAATTTTTGGGATGTATGGTAAAGTGATGAAAGCTTTTTCTTAATTGCCAGTATAACTGAATCAAAGAGACGGGCTCCCTATTTTCTTGTTTTATCTTTTCTAATCGTATATCTATGATATTTTCAATAAATTTTATTGGGTAACCATTGCAGAACAGAATTTCTTTGATATAGTTTAATTCAGAATTTATATGATTACGAGAACAGATTTTTAAAACACTGTCGACTAAAGAGATTATTACCGCTCTTTTCACAGAAGGAGGGTGATATGAAGAGAAGTGTAGATATCGATAATTTTGGTTCGGCTTTCTGTATATAGAGCATTCATGGCTAGTAGCAGTTTTTATAATCAAAACATCCAAGTAAGGCAGCTTACCTGAATCTCCTAGTTCCATTGTGAAGTGGAGATTCGAAACAAAAGAATTCAAATGTGCCAAAAAATCTATTAGAGAGGCTTGTCCACGTTCCCAAACAGAAAGGATATCATCAACGAAACGAAACCAGATAGAGGGTTTTAAGTGGAAACTATTCAAAGCAAGCTGTTCTATGAAATCCATGTAAAAATTTGCCAAATAAGTAGACAAAACAGCGCCCATGGATAGGCCAATGATTTGAGGGAAAATTCTTTTTCGGAACTTAAAATACGAGGAGAACTTATTGCAAAGACGAACAAGGGTCATTATTGTATCAATTTCCAAAGTTTTTTAATCTGTCCAAGCTGAATTTTCCTCTAATTTTCTTTGTAAGGCCTGCTCACATTTATGGACATCGCATGAAGTATACGTAGAAACTGCATCAAAACTAGATAAGATAGTTTTTTCTTTTGTACTTTTATTTTGTAACTTCTCAACAAGATCGATGGAATTTTTTATATAGGATTTCTATGTGCTTAAAATAGGCTTAAAAATGGTGGCTAAGAAACTTCCTATACCCGTAGATGGAGAACTATAACATGCTGCAATAGGACGTTACGGAATATCTTTGTTATGGATTTTAGGCAGACCCAAAATTTGACGAGGCAACCTTAATATCTACTGTAAATGGCCTACCACCATCTTTTAAAGAAGTAATTGAGATAAAAAATTACATAAACCGAAATTTAGCAATAAATAGAGATATTGGCGATATTTCATTAAGCCCAATTTATAGCACTTTAGTTTTGAAGGACTCAATAAATATTTTCGCCTGGTCTAACTTGAGAGAACCTATTTGCACATCAAATGAAGACCGAATTTGTAGACCAGCTAAAGCTATAGCAAAACATAGGATTATTGCTCATTCATCTTGGTAAATTTCTTTTTCATTGATTCCAACCGGGTTCTTATTTAGTTTTTGTTCTTTCGTTGTCAAGCAAACTTCGAAAAGTTCGATTTTCGTTGATTTCTTTTTTCTTTTCTTTCTTTTTTGTTTAGCACTGAGGACGACTTGACGGAGGTCCTTGTCGAAATATTTGCTTGTTTCTTCGTTTTCATGGTTCACCACTGGCTGACAAAATCCTCGTTTTGTCACCTTTTTTTATTTTATTTTTAATTTTGTTATTTTCTTTCCTCTCTGAGTTTCAATTGTCATGTATAGCCAGTTTGGTCTTAGAATGTATTTTGGAATCTATATATTTGTATTTTTTCTCTCACTCTGTTTTCCTGTGTGGAAGGGGGTTGTGCATGTCCGAGTGCCTGTCTTTTTCACCCTGCATGTCTGATTTGTGTATTTTTTATGTGTTTCTTGTTTCTTGCACTCTCTTTGCCTGTGTGTCTGGGCAGGTGTTTTTATGTCCCAGTGCCTGTCTTTGTCGGTTTTGATGTTTTTGAATACATGTATTTGTATGTGTTTTTGTGTCTCTCACTATCTTTCCCTTTGTGTCTGGGCAGGTGTTTGCATGCTTGTGCCTGTCTTTATCGGTATGTATGTCTGAATCTACCTGTTTGTATGAGCTTTTGTCTCTCTCACTTTCCCAGTGCCAGTCTTTTTCGATTTGTATGTCTGAACTTATTTGTTTGTATGCGTTCTTGTTTCTCTCACTCTCTCTGCCTGTGTGTCTAGGTGGGTGCGTGCTTGTCCCATTGTCTGTCTTTGTCAGTTTCCATGTCTGAATTGTGTATTTGTATGTGTTTTTGTCTCTCTCACTCTCTAAGCCTGTGTGTCTGGGTGGGTTTTTGCTTGTCCCAGTGCTGTCCTAATCTATATATCTTTATATGTTTTTAACTCTCTCACTCTATTTGCCTGTGTGTCTGGGTGAGTATTTTCTTGTCACAGTGCCTGTCATTGTTGGTTTTCATGTCTGAGTTTATTTGCTTGTATTCGTTTTTGTCTTTCTCAATCTCTAAGCCTGTGTGTCTGGGCGGGTGTTTGCTTGTCCCAGTGCATGTCTTTGTCGGTTTATATGTCTGAATCTATGTAATTGTATGTGTTTTTGTCTCTCTCACTCTCTTTGCCTATGTGTCTGGGAAGGTGTTTTTAAGTCCCAGTGCTTATTTTTGTCAGTTTTCATGTCTGAATTTAGTTTATAATATACAGTGTCTGTCTTTGTCAGTTTGCATGTCTGAATTGTGTATTTGTATGTGTTTTTGTCTCTCTCACTGTCTAAGCCTGTGTGTCTGGGTGGGTGTTTGCTTGTCCCAGTGCTGTCCTAATCTATATATCTTTATATGTTTTTAACTCTCTCACTCTATTTGCCTGTGTTTCTGGGTGAGTATTTTCTTGTCCCAGTGCCTGTCTTTGTCGGTTTTCATGTCTGAGTTAATGTACTTGTATTCGTTTTTGTCTCTCTCAATCTCTAAGCCTGTGTGCCTGGGCGGGTGTATGCATGTCCCAGTGCCTGTCTTTGTCGGTTTATATGTCTGAATCTATGTAATGGTATGTGTTTTTGTCTCTCACTCTCTTTGCCTATGTGTCTGGGCAGGTGTTTTTAGGTCCCAGTGCCTATATTTGTCGGTTTTCATGTCTGAATTTAATTTATTGTATACGTTTTTGTCTCTCTCAAACTCTAAGCCTGTTTGTCTGGGCGGATGTTTGCATGTCCCTGTGCTGGTTTTCGTCGGTTTGAATGTCTGAATCTATGTTTTTGTCTGTGTTTTTGTCTCTCTCACGCTCTGTGCCTGTGTGTCTGGGCGAGTGTTTGCTTGTCCCAGTGCCTGTCTTTGCCAGTTTGTATATCTTAACCGGTGTATTTATATGGGTTTTGTCTTTCTCACTCTCTAAGTTTGTATGTCTGGGCGGGTGTTTGTATGTCCCACTGTCTGTCTTTGTCGGTTAGCATTTTTGAATTTATGTGTTTTTTTTCTCCCACTCTAACTGCCTGTGTGTCTGGGCGGGTGTTTACTTGTCCCAGTGCCTGTCTTTGTCAGTTTATATGTCTGGATCTATGTATTTGATGTTTTTTTTGTCTCTCTAACTCTCTAAGCCAATGGGTCTGGACGGGTGTTTGTTTGTCCCGCTGCCAGTCTTTGTCGGTTGGTATGACTGAATTTATCTATTTGTATTTGTTTTTGTCTCTCTCACTCTCTAAGCCTCTGTGTTTCGGCGGGTGTTTGCTTGTCCCAGTGCCTGTCTTTGTGAGTTTTGATGTTTGAATTTATGCATTTGAATGTGTTTTTGTCTCTCTCACTCTCTTTGTCTTTGTATCTGGGCAGGTGTTTGCATGCCTTTGCCTGTCTTTATTGGTTTGCCTGTCTGAATTGTGTATTTGTATGTGTTTTTGTCTCTCTCATTCCTTTTGCCTGTGTGTCTGGGCAGGTGTTTGCTTGTCCCAGTACTGGTCTTTATCGGTTTTTATGTCTGAATCTATATTCATGGATGAGTTTATCTTTCTCACTCTGTTTGCCTCTGTGTCTGGTCGGATGTATGTTTGTCCCATTGTCTGTCTTTGTTGGTTTGCATGTCTGAATTTATGTTTTTGTATGTGTTTTTATCTCTCTCACTCTCTAAGCCTGTGTTCCTGGGCGGGTGTTTGCTTGTCCCAGTGCCTGTATTTGTCGGTTTGTATGTCTTAATCTATGTATTTGTGTGCGATTTTCTCTCTCACTCTCTTTGCCTGTGTGTCTGGACGATTGTTTGTATTACCTAGTGACTGTTTTTGTCAGTTTACCTGTCTGAATTTATGTATTTGCATGCGTTTTTGTCTCTCTCACTCTCTAAGCCTTTGTGTTTGGGCGGGGGTTTGCTTGTCCCAGTGCCTGTCTTTGTCAGTTTTGATGTTTGAATTTATGCATTTGAATGTGTTTTTGTCTCTTTCACTCTCTTTGTCTTTGTGTCTGGGCGGGTGTTGGCATGCTTGTGCCTGTCTTTATCGGTTTGTATGTCTGAATTGTGTATTTGTAGTTGTTTTTGTCATTCTCTCATTCTCTTTGACTGTGTGTCTGGGTAGGTGTTTGCTTGTCCCAGTGCCTGTGTTTGTCGGTTTGTATGTCTGAATCTATATACTTGTATGAGTTTTTTTTTCTCTCACTCTGTTTGTCCGTGTGTCTGGGTGTGTGTATATTGGTCCCATTGCCTGTCTTTGTTGGTTTGCATTTCTGAATTTATGTGATGGTATGCGTTTTTGTCTCTCTTACTCTCTAAGCCTGTGTGCCTGGACGGGTGTTTGCATCTCCCAGTGCCTGTCTTTGTCGGTTTGCATGTCTGAATTTAAGTGTTTGTGTGCGTTTTTGTCTCTCTCACTCTCTAAGCCTCTGTGCCTGGGCGGGTGTTTGCATGTTTCAGTACCTGTCTTTGTCAGTTTTGATGTTTGAATCTATATATTTGTATGTGTTTTTGTCTCTCTCACTCTCTTTGTCTTTGTGTCTGGGCAGGTGTTTGCATGCCTGTTTCTGTCTTTATCGGTTTGCATGTCTGAATTGTGTATTTGTATGCGTTTTGTCTCTCTCACTCTCTTTGTTTGTGTCTGGGCAGGTGTTTGCATGCCTGTGCCTGTCTTTATCGGTAAGTATGTCTGAATCTATGTATTTTTATGTGTTTTTGTCTCTCTCACTCTCTCTGCATGCGTGTCTGGGCGTGTGTCCGCATGTCCCAGAGCATGTTTTTGCCGGTTTGTAAGTCTGAATTTATGTATTTATATGCGTTTATTTCTCTCTCACTCTCTCTGCCTGTGTGTTTGGATGGGTGCTTGCTTGTCTCAGTGTCTGTATTTTTTCAGTTTGTATGTCTGAAATTTGTGTATGTGTTTTTGTCTCTCTTACTCTCTAAACCAGTGTGTCTGGGCAGGTGTTTGCTTGTCTCAGGGCCTGTGTTTGTCAGTTTGTAAGTCTGAATCTATATACTTGTACGAGTTTTTGTCTCTCTTATTCTGTTTGCCTCTGTGTCTGGTCGGGTGTAAGTTTGTCCCATTGCCTCTCTTTATTGGTTTGCATATCTGAATTTATGTGTTTGTATGCGTTTTTGTCTCTCTCACTTTCTAAGCCTGTGTGCCTTGGTGGGTGTTTGTATGTTCAAGTGCCTGTCTTTGTCGGTTTGTATGTCTGAATCTATGTATTTTTATAGAATAAAATAGAATGTGATTTATTGGCTAAAATAGCACAAAAGCTAGCATAAGCACTTCAGAATTACAATAACAAAACAGATGTTAGGGGATAAACATATAAGAAAAAATTGAGACAATAATAAAATAGATGTCAGGGGATAAACATAAAACAAAAGCTATATCAATTATTAAAATGGGAAACGAAATAGGTGACAAAAGATTTTTTGTATATCATGGTCAACATTTGGATATACAGGTCCATTTGGGTATTTGGAGCTCTACGAGCATTGAGTCTTGTATTAGGAAGGATTGGGGGATTTTCTTTAAAGGGAGGGTGAAAACGTCGATGATTGTCAGAACTATGGCACTTGTGACCAAAGTTCACGGTGAGGATATGACGTCGTGATTCCAATGTAATAATTTCAAGTCTAGCCAAACCTTCATCGTTTATAGTTTAGGCCGTCCCCAGAATAATTTTTATCGCTCTTTTTTGATACTTTCAGTTTTAGAACATTGGTCTTTGGTCGACCCAGGGTGCCAGACAGGGCAAGCATATTCCAGACAGGGACTTATATAAGAACAATAAATTATTTTAAGGTTTTGGATTCATATGGAAAACCGTTTGAGAAGGGAGAAAGACTTAAGGAGAAAACTGCCAGACTTAAGTAAGTGGGAAATGTGGGAGTTCCATTTAAGGTCGTTGTCCAACTGCACACCAAGCAGTTTAACCGTATTTTAATTTGGTATGCAAAGGTAATTATTGATAGGGGGTATATTTTTCAAAAAAGAAAATAGCCTGAAATTGCTTTTGGGTATTCTTAAGTTGAGTTTAACATTGCCCAGATCATTCTTTAAGTTGTTAATGATTGAATCGAGTGTAACATTCAAAGTATTAGATGTATGACAAAGGTTCAGTTATGTCAAATCATCCGCAAATTTAAAAGAGTTGCCAAAACTAGGTAAAAGGTTATTAAAAACAATCAAAAATGGTAAAGGACCTAACTTAGTCCCTTGAGGAGCTTCACAAGAAATCGAGGAAAAACCTGATGAATACCCAAGGACTACACATTGCTCATGGCCAGACAAAAAAACTAGCTAACATACGTAAAACAAAATCTCTTGCACCTAAAGCCCTTGCATTATCTACAACTTTCTGATGATCCAAATTGTCGAAGGCTTTTCTAATATCAGCAAAAACAGCCTCGACGTAGGAACTATTCAACTCAAGATATTTGAAAATAGTGTCTAGTGTATAAATTAAGCAGTGCGTGGTGCTATGATTCGGCCTAAAGCCAACTGATTTGGACTGAATTTATCATGAATATCGTCAAAAAAGAAATGGTAAATAAAACGGTCAAAGATTTTAGAGAAATGGAGGTTTTTTATATTGGTCTTAAGTCAGAGGGAACTTTTGGGGTCTATAGTTTTCGGTATAGGAAATATAATAGCTCGTTAAAAACACACTGGAAAAATACAATCTACAAAACATTGTTAAAAATAGCAGTTAGAGGTACACTTAAATACTGGGCACATTCCACAATCAATTTGGTAGGGATATCACCTGGTATACTGACTTATTTTTTTCAAGAGTTTTGAGTTCAAGTTGAGTCTGATGAATTTCAACCACAGGAATGTCACTCACTGCGCTGTTGGCCGGCATATGTTGGAGTGGAGGGTGAATTTTACAAACTGAAGCAAAATGATCATTTATGACATCCGCACCCACTGGTTCACCATTACTGTCCAGTAAGAAAAACTTTGAAGAGACCTTTCCCAGGAGATCTTGGACTCTTTTGTGGAATTTCTTAGGGTCCGAATACAATAACTTATTGAGCACGTGCACGCCATGCTCCTTTCTCTCTCGCTCTCTTTGCCTTTGTGTCTGGGTGGGCCTTTGCATGTCCCAGCCCCTGCCTTTGTCGATTTACATGTCTGCATTTATGTATTTGTATGCGTTTTTGTCTCTCTCACTCTTTTTGCCTGTGTACCTGGGCGTAAGTTTGCTTTTACCAGTGGCTGCCTGTTTCAATTTGTATGTCTGAATCTATCTATTTTGTGTGTTTTTGTCTCTCTCACTCTATTTGCCTGTGTGTCTGGGTAAGTGTCCCCTTCTCCCAGTACCTGTTTCTGTATGTGTGTATGTCTGAATATATATATTTGTATGTGTTTTGTCTCTCTTACTCTCTAAGCCTGTGTGCCTTGGTGGGTGTTTGTATGTTCAAGTGCATGTCTTTGTCGGTTTGTATGTCTGAATCTATGTATTTTTATAGAATAGAATAGAATATGATTAATTGGCTAAAATAGCACAAAAGCTAGCATAAGCACGTCAGAAATACAATAACAAAACAGATGTTAGGGGATAAACATATAACAAAAAATTGAGACAATAATAAAATAGATGTTAAGGGATAAAAATAAAACAAAAGCTATATCAATTATTAAAATGGGAAACGAAATAGGTGACAAAAGATTTTTTGTATCTCATGGTAAACATTTGGATATACAGGTCCAGTTGGGTACTTGGAGCTCTACGAGCATTTAGTCTAGTATTAGGAAGGATTGGGGGATTTTCTTTAAAGGGAGGGAGAAAACGTCGATGATTGTCAGAACTAAGGCACTTGTGACCAAAGTTCACGGTGAGGATATGACGTCGTGATTCCAATGTAATAATTTCAAGCGTAGCCAAACCTTCATCGTTTGTAGTATAGGCCGTCCGCAGAATAATTTTTATTGCTCTTTTTTGATACTTTCACTTTTAGAACATTGGTCTTTGGTTGACCTTGGGTGCCAGACAGGGCAAGCATATTCCAGACAGGGACCTATATAAGAACAATAAATTATTTTAAGGTTTTGGATTGATATGGAGAACCGTTTGAGAAGGGAGAAAGACTTAAGGAGAAAACTGCCAGACTAAAGTAAGTGGAAAATGTGGGAGTTCCATTGAAGGTCGTTGTCCAACTACATACCAAGCAGTTAAACCGTATTTTAATTTGGTATGCACAGGTAATTATTAATAGGGGTATATTTTTTAAAAAAGAAAACAGCCTGAAACTGTCTTTGGGTATTCTTAAGTGGAGTTTAACATTGCCCAGATCATTCTTTAAGTTGTTAATGATTGAATCGAGTGTAACATCTCACTATCTCACTCTCTAAGCCTGAATGTCTTTTGCGCGTGTTTGCTTGTCCCAGTGCCTGTCTTTGTCAGTTGGTATGTGTGAATCTATGTATTTGTATGGGTTTGGTTTCTCTCAATCTCTTTGCTTGGATGTCTGGGTGGGTGTTTGCATGTCCCAGTGCCTGTCTTTGTCAGTTTGTATGTCGGAATTTATGTTTTTTTGTAGGTTTTTTTCTTTCTCAGTCTCTGTGCCTGTGTGTCCGGGCTGTTCTCTCCTTGCCCCAGTGTCTATCTTTGGTTGCTTGTTTGTCTAAATTGTGTATTTGCATGTGTTGTTGTCTCTTTCACTCTTTTTGCCTTTGTGTCTGGGGGGATATTTGCTTGTTCCCAGTGCCTTTCTTTGTCGGTTTGTATATTTGAATCTATTAATTAGTATGTGTTTTTGCTTCTCTTATCCTCTAAGCCTGTATGTCTTGGCGGGTGTTTGCTTGTCCCAATGCCTGTGTTTGTAGGTTTGCAAGTCTGAATTTATGTGTTTTGCATGAATTTTTGGCTCTCTCAATCGTTTTGCCAATGTGCCTGGGTGGGTGTTTGTTTGTCCTGGTGCCTGTCTTTGCCCGTTTTGTATTTCTGAATCTATGTATTTGTATGTGTTTTTTGTCTCTCATTCTCTAAGCCTGTGTGTCTAGGTGGGTTTTTTCTTGCCCCAGTGCCTGTCTTTGTCGGTTTGCATGTCTGAATTTATGTATTTGAATGTGTTTTTGTCTCTCTCACTCTATAAGCCTGTGTGTTTGGGTGGGTGTTTGCTTGTCCCAGTGCCTGTCTTTGTCAGTTTTGATGTTTGAATTTGTGTAATTGTATGTGTTTTTGTCTCTCTCACTTTCTTTGCCATTGTATCTGGGCAGGTTTTTGCATGACTGTGCCTGTCTTCATCGGTTATTATGTCTGAATTGTGTATTTGTATGTGTTTTTTCTCTCGCATTCTCTTTGCTTGTGTGTCTGGGCAGGTGTTTTCTTGTCCCAGTGCCTGCCTTTGTCGGATTGTATGTCTGAGTCTATATATTTGTATGATTTTTTGCCTCTCTCACTCTCTTTGCCGGTTTGTCTGGTCGGGTGTATATTTACCCATTGCCTGTCTTTGGTGGTTTGCATGTCTGAATTTATGTGTTTGTATGCGGTTTTTTCTCTCTCTTATTGGTTTGCATGTTTGTTTATTGGTTTGCAGGCTTAAGTAAGTGGGAAATGTGGGAGTTCCATTGAAGGTCGTTGTCCAACTACACACCAAGCAGTTTAACCGTATTTTAATTTGGTATGCACAGGTAATTATTATTAGGGGGCATATTTTTTACTACACACCAAGCACTTTAACCGTATTTTAATTTGGTATGCAAAGGTAATTATTGATAGGGGGTATATTTTTCAAAAAACAAAATAGCCTGAAATTGCTTTTGGGTATTCTTAAGTTGAGTTTAATTCTTTAAGCTCCTTGCCCAGATCAAGCTCCTTGCTTTAATTCTTTTTGCCCAGATTATTCTTTAAGTTGTTAATGATTGAATCGAGTGTAACATTCAAAGTATTAGATGTATGACAAAGGTTCAGTTATGTCAAATCATCCGCAAATTTAAAAGAGTTGCCAAAACTTGGTAAAACGTTATTAAAAACAATCAAAAACGGTAAAGGACCTAACTTAGTCCCTTGAGGAGCTTCACAAGAAATCGAGGAAAAACCTGATGAATACCCAAGGACTACACATTGCTCAATTTTAAAAACTGAATCAAAATGATCATTTATGACATCCGCACCCACTGGGTCACCATTACTGTCCAGTAATAAAAACTTTGAAGAGACCTTTCCCATGAGATCTTGGACCCTTTTGTGGAATTTATTAGGGTCCGAATACAATAACTTATTGAGCACGTGCGCACCATGCTCCTTTCTTGCTTTACGGATTTCGCTTTTATGTGTTTTTGTCGCTTTCCCTCTCTTTGTCTTCTTGTTTGGTCAGGTGTTTCCATGCCTGTGTCTGTCTCTATCGGTTTGCACGTCTGAATTGTGTATTTGTATGTGTTTTTGTCTCTCTCACTCTCTTTACCTTTGTGTCTGGGCAGGTTTTGCATGCCTGTGCCTGTCTTCATCGGTATGTATATCTGAATCTATGTATTTGTATGAGTTTTTGTCTCTCTCGCTCACTTTGCCTTTGTGTCTGGGTGGGCCTTTGCATGTCCCAGTGCCTGCCTTTGTCGATTTACATGTCTGCATTTATGTATTTGTATGCGTTTTTGTCTCTCTCACTCTTTTTGCCTGTGTACCTGGGCGGAAGTTTGCTTTTACCCGTGGCTGCCTGTTTCGGTTTGTATGTCCGAATCTATCTATTTTGTGTTTTTGTCTCTCTAACTCTATTTGCATGTGTGTCTGGGTAAGTGTCCGCTTCTCCCAGTACCTGTCTCTGTATGTTTGTATGTCTGAATATGTATATTTGTATGTGTTTTGTCTCTCTTACTCTCTAAGTCTGTGTGTCTGGGTGGGTGTTTGCTTGTCCCAGTACCTGGCTTTGTCAGTTTGCATGTCTGAATATATGTATTTCATTTGTTTTTGTCTCTCTCACTCTCTTTGCATGGGTGTCTGGGCGGGTGTTCGCATGTCCCAGTGCCTGTCTTTGCCGGTTTGTGAGTCTGAATATATGTGTTTATATACGTTTTTGTCTCTCTAACTCTCTCTGCCTGTGTGTCTGGGAGGGTACTTTTTTGTCCCAGTGTCTGTCTTTTCCAGTTCGCATGTATAAATTGTTAATAGTATGTGTTTTTGTCTCTCTCAGTCTCTAATCCTGTGTGTCTGGGCTGGTGGTTGCTTGTCCCAGTGCCTGTCTCTGTCTGTATGTTTGTCTGAATTTTGCATTTGTAAGTGTTATTGTCTCTCTCACTCTCTAAGCCTGTGTGTCTGGATGGGTGTTTGCTTGTCCTAGTGCCTGTCTTTGTTGGTTTGTATGTCCTAATCTATATATTTGTATATGTTTTTGAATCTCTCACTCTATTTGTCTCTGTGTATGGGAGAGTTTTTTTCATGTCTCAGTGCCTGTCTTTGTCGGCTCTCATGTCTGAGTTTTTTACTCGTATTCGTTTCTGTCTCTCTCACTCTCTAAGCCTGTGTGTCTGGACGTGTTTTCGCTTGTCCCAGTGCCTGTCTTTGTCAGTTTGTATGCCTGAATTTATGTAATTGTATCTGTTTATGTCTCTCTTACTCTCTCTGCCTGCGTGTCTTTGCAGGTATTGTATGTCCCAGTGTCTTTCTTTGTCTGTTTTCATGTTTGAACTGATTTTTTTTGATTGTGTTTTTGTCTTTCTCAAGCTCTAAGCCTGTTTGTCAGGGTGGATGTTTTCATGTCCCAGTGCCGGTCTTCGTCGGTTTGAATGTCTGAATCTATGTATTTGTATGTTTTTTTGTCTCTCTCACTCTCTTTGCCTGTGTGTCGGGGTGTGTTTGCTTGTCCCAGTGCCTGTCGTTGTCGGTTTATATGTCCAAATCTATGTATTTTTATGGGTTTTTGTCTCTCTCACGTTCTTTGTCTGTGCGTCTGGGTGAGTGTTTGCTTGTGCAAGTGCCTGTCTTTGCCGGTTTCTATGACTGAATCTGTGTATTTATGTAGGTTTTTGTTTCTCTCACTCTCTAAGCCTGTGTGTCTGGGCGGGTGTTTGCTTGTCCTAGTGCCTGTCTTTGTCAGTTTTTATGTCTGAATCTATGTGTGTGTATTTTTTTTGTCTCTTTAACTCTCTAAGTCTGATTGTCTGTGCTGGTGGTTGCATGTCCTAGTGCCGGTCTTTGTCGGTTTGCATGTCTGAATTTATGTGTTTGTATGCGTTTTGTCTGTCTCACTCTCTTTGTCTGTGTTTGTGGGAGGGGGAGGGGGGGTGTGTTTGTTTCTCGCACTCTCTTTGCCTGTGTGTCTGGGTAGGTGTTTGCATGTCCCAGTGCTTTCTTCGTCGGTTTATATTTCTGAATCCATGTACTTGTATTCAATTCAATTATAACACGTCACAACAAAAAAGGGTGCAGATCCTCTAAATGACGGAGTACATAAGGGAAAAAAATAGAAGAAAACTAATACACTGAACCAAAAAAAGTAATTTTTATAATCATAATAATCATAGACATAATCACAAATCATATATCATAATCACAAGATGATCAATACATAAATTAAAAGACATAAAAAAATCATAGCCCAGTCATAAAAATAAAGAGGACCAATCAAGATCTAGTTTACTGGCGGAAGATTTAAAATCTTTCACTCTTTTATCAATGATTGTGGAAGGACAAATGAGCTTAAATTTTCGGGACAAAAAAGAGTTACTAGTTCAAGGGGGCATATGTAAAAGAAATTTACCAAATTTAAAATGAATCCGGTGAACAAGTTTTTTTTTGGAGCAGGAAAAAGTTGCCAAATAGGAGACAGAAAAAGAACATGAGGCACAGTTAGACTATTTTAAATTTTAGAAATATGGAAACGATTAAGGTGTGTAACGTTTGAGACAAGTGACACATAAGCCATCCTTGTCTTTTTATCAAGATTTTGGATGGCAAGCTTAATAGTTTCCTTAATTGAATTTCCAATGGGCATTCCCAGGTAAATAAGGCTTTTAGAGAGGGGGATAAAAGTTTCAGCAAGTTGAAGAGATTTATAAGAGTATCCTTTGAGGTTGAAACCGACAGCTACACTTTTATCCACATTCAAATTTAAACTAATCTGCTGATATTCTAGTTTTAACTTCAAGATTGTGCTCTCACAACCAGAGAAAGTACGACTCAGATTAAGGATATCATCAGCATACGTAAGTAAAGAGACTTCTAAACCCCCGTAAATACAGGTGGACTCAATGAACTTTGGGCTGGAATGACTGAATTACTAAAAAGCTTGGGGAAGCGAGACCTCCTTGTGTGACGCCCTTTAGCACATTAAAAAGCTTTAAACCGCAATTCATTTTGGCACGAAGATGTTTATACATGTATCAAAGACACCGTATAACTGAGAAATCAACCCCTCTCTTTAGAGCTTCTACCAAGATCTGGGCAAAAATATACGAATCAAACGCTCCGGCTAGGTCCAGTGCACATAGAACAATAAAAACTCCGGAACCTTCCGCATCTACAAAAACCTTAAAAAGGGAAAAAAGACATGCTCACGACTAAGTTATTTCTGGAGACCGAACTGATGCGCAGGCACAGAACACTTTTAGGAAATATTTCTAAGAATAATAGATTCAAATATTTTAAAAGTAGTGCTAGAAACGGTTATAGGCCGATACGATCGAAAATCATCGAGACCATTCTTTCCTTTTTTCTGTATATGCGTAATCTGGCCAATACAAAACTGTTGAGGCACAATACCAGAAATAATAGACATCTGAAAAAGTAATGAAAGGTTCTGCAACAAAAGACTACTACAATGTTCAAAGTGTTTAGCTGATATTAAATCAGCACCGGCAAAAGATTTTTTATTAATTTTTTTTAGAGTAAACTCAATATCAGACGGCTTCACAATAAAAGCAGAACGAATAGAATTAGCAAGCAAACGGTCAAGCTCTTTTTCATGTTTACTTTCTGAAACAAGATCAGGCGACGAAATGTCACTTTTTTAATAATCAATCTAGCTTTTTTCTGGAATACTACCGAAAGAAGTCCGGTCACTGCGTATAAAAATTTTCCACAAAAGTAAAAGATCACTAGCTATCTTATCAACATTTTTTTTAATCAACATTATTTTGTGGTCTTTAAGGGCTCTTGTGAACTTTCTTTTTGTCTTCAGACGTAATTTGTTTATTATGTCGAAGCGCGGTTTATCGAATTCGTTTCATATTTGGAGCCACAATTTAGCTAAATTACAAGCTGCAACAAGACTTTGAATTTTAGACCAGTCGGTGATTTCCTTCTTTTTGCGAACTCGTCTAGATGGGACTGTACACTTTTGTGCCCATCGAAGCGCGTGATCGATTTCTGCAAGATAACTCGTAAGCTGTATTTCGATCTCGTGCTCATTCATATAAGACCTGCTTTCAGAACTAAGTAGGTGAAAAGGAACTTTAATTTTGTTGAGTAACGTGTCACACTCGGACATAAATAGCTGACGATCAACGTGACTCCATTCTTGAACATAAAACCACTTTTGCTCTTGCGGGGCTTTTTTTTCGATATTGCACTCAATCGTCCCACAAATAGGTATTGGGTCAGAGTAGAAGCCTTCACGAAGTACTGTGACTTGTTTGATGGAAAAGGAAGAAACAACATGATCAAGGTGCGAAGTTGAAGAGCTGGGGCCAACATAGATATAGGATTCATTTTTGTCAACTAGTGAATACGAAGGAGGAATGGAGCTCCAAAGGAGCTGACTTCTGGGGAGCATTTTATTGGTCAAATCACAGTTAAAGTCACCTATTGATATCGAGTGCGTGACTGAAACCTTCATCCATTGATATTGATAGTATTAGTGTAAATAATATTAATACAAAGTGTGTTGTTCTTTTATTTCATTTAGAGTTGTTGTTCCAAATGTGTTTAAAATCTTCACTGGTTCCAGATACCTTTCTTTGTGGAACTGTCTCCTCAATTTTAAAGCGGGGAAAATTCCCTTCTCATTGTTCATCTTATCGCCCTATAACCACTACGTGTACATTGAGTAAAATCCTTGAATATATTTTAATTCCTCGTTTAAATGAAAATAGAAACTTCGGATCGAATCAATTCGGGTTTCAATCTGGTATTGGCTGTCAACATGCACAGCGTGTTCTTTCTTCCGCCCTTGAGAATAGCCTGGCTGAGGGGTCGCCACTTTATGTATGTACTTTGGACCTTTCTAAAGCTTTTGACAGTGTATTCCACAGTCAAGCTTTTTTTACCTTTTTTAATAATGGTGTAAATCTTTCAGTCATTTTTCTTCTTCGTTTTTAGTATGAGAATTCTTTCTTCCGAATTAACAAGTCTGGACCTCCGTTTGTCCGTTTATGTCGGGATGTCAAATAGGAAGGGATTTTATCACCTAGTATATTCAAAATGTGCATCTCTGGTATTTTCGATGAAATTAGATCAAATAATTTTATTGGATTCTCAGATGTTTCTTATCTTGCCTATGCGGATGATCTTCTACTTTTGTGTAAAAATAAGCAAGGTCACTCGTTCACGGTCTCAAAAGTTTCACGTCTACTTTCTAAAATTGATCTTTCTCTTAATGTTGAGAAATGTGAATTTCTAATTTTAATGGTCCGACTTCATCTTCATTTAATGATCTCGACTTCATCCACCTTTCGGTGGTTGGGTATTACTGTTACTAATTAAATTTCTAGCCTAAGGCAGTGCACTGTTCGTGATGTTCAAAAGAAATTCAAATGGGCTATTCTAAGATTGTTGCCAATCGAGGGAAGCACAATATATGTGCACTGGGTATGCTATATGCCACATTCTGTGATCATTCTGTCCTTTATCTTTCTGGTCTTTATCCCCTTGTAAATAAAAATGATGTTAAGCAGGTCCTTACTTTTTACTTCGGATATTGTAAATTTTTACTTTATCTCCCCCCCCCTGGCATAGTAATGGTAAGATAATTCGTAAGTTTGATGTCCATGATATAAGTGCAGAGTTGGCCATGCTGCATGGAAGGTTGTCGGAATCAGCTTTTTGTCGTTTATCGCCTCACCATCCTTTGGTCCGTCTGTTCCGTTAAGCTCATTGTAATGTTTTTTTTTATTTGTAGTGTATTTTATTTGCAGTGTATTTCATTTTCTTGTTTTTCCTTGTGTTACTCCACAAATGCCATAACTTGTTATGATGTGGGTTATACATAAATTATTATTATTATTACTACGGATTTTGCGCTCTTCTTGATCAGTTTACACAGTTTCTTGCAACCACCAATAAACTTCGTGTCGGATTTCTCATTACGATAGTTAGATGGTAGGTAAACATTTATTATAGATGTGTTCAGATATGACACTGCACGAATATGGTCCCCTGCTTCGTTCAATTTACAGGGTAAGCGAGTGAAAATCGTGAGGCCACCGGAGGGGCGTCCACACGCTGCTATTATTTTTGCTGGGGAGAAAAACACTGCACAATCCGACGAGATTTTGAACAATTCCCTTTTGTCTGCTGACAAAAAATGTTCTTGGAGGCAAATAATGTCATATTCCTCGTAGCAACTGGGTCAAAATAGGTATTTTATCAGAGATTTTTCCGTTTATATTCCACGACATAATCGAAGTTGAACGCAGCATTATTTCAAAACCTATTTTAGCGGAGATTGAGCTTGAGGATACTTATAGCTATAGCAGGGATGATCAGTAGACTTACACAGTGCACATTTATTCGGTCTAGAACACGGATTATTTTTAGAGCTAGAGTGTCCTTTTTCGTGCCTTTCTCCGTCGGTTTGAATATCTGAATCTATGTATTTATATGTGTTTTTGTCTCTCTCACTTTATTTGCCTCTGTGTCTGGGTGAGTGTTTGCTGGTTCCAGTGCCTGTCTTTGTCGGTTTATATTTCTGAATCTATGTAATTATATGGGTTTCTTTCTCTCTTACTCTCTTTGTTTGTGTATCTTGGTGAGTTTGTCCTTGTCTTAGTACCTGTCTTTGTCATTTTTTATGTCTGAATCTATGTGTTTATATGGGTTTTTGTCTCTCTCACTCTCTAAGCCTGGTTGTCTGGACGTGTGTTTGTTTGTTCAACTTACTGTCTTTGTCGGTTAGCATGTTTGAATTTATGTGTTTGTAATCGTTTTGATCTCTCTCACCCTCCCTGCCTGTGTGTCTGGACGGGTATTTGCTTGTCCCAGTGCTTGTCTTTGTCGGTTTGTATGTGTGAATATATGTATTTGTATTTTTTTGTCTCTCTAAATCTCTAAACCTGATTGTTTGGGCGAGTGGTTGCATGACCTAGTGCCTGTCTTTATCGGTTTGCGTGTTTGAATTTATGTGTTGGTATGCGTTTTTTTTCTCTCTAACTCTCTTTGCCTGTGTGTATGTGGGGGATGTTTGCAGGTCCCAGTGCCTTTTTTTAACTTTGCATGTCTGAATTTTGTATTTTTATGTGTTTTTTGTCTCTCTCAATCTATAAGCCTGTGTATGTCGGAAGGTGGTTGCTTGTCCCAGGGCCTGTATCTTTCTGTTTGTTTGTCTGAATTGTGTATTTCTAAGTGTTTTTGTCTCTTTAACTCTCTAAGACTGTGTGTCTGGTCGGGTGTTTGCTTGTCCCAGTGCCTGTCTTTGTCGGTGCCTGTTTTTTCACTTTGCATATCTGAATTTTGTATTTGTATCTGTTTTTTGTCTCTCTCACTCTCTAAGCCTATTTGTGTCGGCAGGTGGTTGCTTGTCCCACGGCCAGTATCTTTCTGTTTGTTTGTCTGAATTGTGTGTTTGTAAGTGTTTTTGTCTCTCTCACTCTCTTTGCCTGTTTGTTTGGGCAGGAGTTTGATTGTCCCAGTTCCTGTGTTTATCGGTTTGTATGTCTGAATCTATGTATTCCTATGTGTTTTTGTCTCTCTCACTGTCTTTGCCTGTTTGTCTGGGCTGGTGTTTGCTTGTCCCAGTGCCTGTCTTTTTCGGTTTGTGTGTCTGAATATATGTATTCATATGGGTTTTGTTTCTATTACTCTCTTTGTCTATATTTTTGGGTGAGTGTTTGTTTGTCCCAGTGCCTGTCTTTGTTGGTTTATATATCCGAATCTATGTATTTATGTGGGTTTTTGTCTCTCTCAGTCTTTAAGCCTGAATGTCTGGGTGAGTGATTGCATGACCTAGTGCCTGTCTTTTCGGTTTGCGTGTCTGAATTTATGTGTTTGCATGCGTTTTTGTCTCTCTCACTCTCTTTGCCCGTGTGGGGCAGTTCCTGTCTTTGTTGGTTTTTATGTCTGAATCTATGTATTCCTATGTGTTTTTGTCTCTCTCACTCTCTTTGCCTGTTTGTCTGGGCTGGTGTTTGCTTGTCCCAGTGCCTGTGTTTGTCGGTTTGTGTGTCTGAATCTATGTATTCGTATGGGTTTTGTTTCTATAACTCTCTTTGTCTACATGTTTGGGTGAGTGTTTGTTTGTCCCAGTGTCTGTCTTTGTTGGTTTATATGTCAGAATCTATGTATTTATATGGGTTTTGGTCTCTCTCACTCTCGAAACTTGTATGTCTGGGCGAGTGTTTGCTTGTCCCCAGTCTTTGTCGGTTTGCACGTCTGAATTAATGTGTTTGTATGCGTTTTTTCTTCTCTCACTCTCCTTGCCTGTGTGTCTGGGTGGGTGTTTGTATTTCCCAGTGCCAGTCTTTTTCGATTTGTATGTCTGAATTTATTTGTTTGTATGCGTTCTTGTTTCTCTCACTCTCTCTGCCTGTGTGTCTAGGTTGGTGCGTGCTTGTCACAGTGTCTGTCTTTGTAAGTTTGCATGTCTGAAATTTGTATTTGTATGTGTTTCTGTCTCTCTCACTCTCTAAGCCTGTTGTCTGGGAGGGTGTTTGCTTGTCCCAGTGCCTGTCTTTGTCGGTTGGTATGTCTGTATCTATATATTTCCATATGTTTTTGACTCTCTCACTCTCTTTTTTTTGTGTGTCGGGGTGATTGTTTTCTTGTCCCAGTGCCTGTCTTTGTCGGTTCGCATGTCTGAATTTCTGTGCCTGTATTCGTTTTTGTCTCTCTCACTCTCTAAACCTGTGTGTCTGGGTGAGTGTTTGCTTGTCCCAGTGCCTGTCGTTTTCGGTTTGTTTCTCTGAATCTATTTATTTGTATGTGTTTTTGTTTCTCTCACGCTCTTTGCCTGTGTGTTTGGGCGGGTGTTGGCATGTCCCAGTGCCTGTCTGTTTTAAAGTCTGAATTTATGTATTTGCATGTGTTTTTGACTCTCTCACTCTTTGCCTTTGTGTCTGGGTGAGTATTTGTTTGTCCCAGTCCCTGTCTTTGTCGGTTTAAATTTCTGAATCTATGTATTTGTATGTGCTTTTGTCTCTCTCATTCTCTTTGTTTGTTTGTCTGGGCGAGTGTTTGCTTGTCTCAGTGCTTGTCTCTGTCGGTTTATATGTCTGAATTTATATGTTTGCATGTCTGTATATTTTCCCAGTGCCTATCTATGTCGGTATGTATGTCTGAATCTATGTATTTAAATGTTTTTTTGTCTCTCTCACTCTCTTTTCCTGTGTGTCTGAGTGAGCGTTCGCTTGTCCCAGTGCCTGTCATCGTCGGTTTATACTTCTGAATCTATATATTTATATCGGTTTTTGTCTCTCTCAATCTCTTTGTCTGTGTATCTGGGCGAGTTTGTGCTTGTCCATGTGCCTATCTTTATAGGTTTGTATGTCTGAATATATGTATTTATATGCGTTTTGGTCTCCCTCACTCTCTAAGCCTGGTTGTCTGGACAGATGTTTGTATGTTCCACTGCCTGTCTTTGTCGGTTAGCTTGTTTGAATTTATGTGTTTGTATTCGTTTTCATCTCTCTCACTCTCACTGCCAGTGTGTCTTGGCAGAAGTTTGCTTGTCCCAGTGCCTGTCTTTGTCGGTTTGTATGTCTGAATATATGTATTTGTATTTTTTCGTCTCTCTAACTCTCTAAGCCTGATTGTCTGGGTGAGTGGTTGCATGACTTAGTGCCGGTCTTTGTCAGTTTGCGGGTCTGAATTTATGTGTTTGTATGTGTTTTTCTCTCTCACTCTCTTTGCCTGTGTGTGTGGGGGGTGGGGCCTGTTGGCATGTCCCAGTGCCGGTTTTTTCACTTTGCATGTCTGAATTGTATATTTGTATGTGTTTTTGTCTCTCTCACTCTCTAAGCCTGTGTGTCTGGGCGAATGTTTGCATGTCCCAGTGTCTGCGTTTTTCGGTTTGCATGTCTGAATTTATATGTTTGTATGCGTTTTGCCTCTCTCACCCTTTTTGCCTATGTGTCTAGGCGGATGTTTGCTTCTCACAGTACCTGTCTTGGCCGGTCTGTATATCTGAATCTTTTTATTTTTACGTGTTTGGTCTCTCTCACCCTCTTTGCCACTGTGTCTGAGTAGGTGTTTGCTAGTCCCAGTGCCTGTGTCTGTCGGTTTGTATGTCTGAATCTATATATTTGTATGTGTTTTTTCTGGCTCACTCTCTTTGCCTGTGTATCTGGGCGGGTGTTTGCATGTTCCAGTGCCTGTGTTTGTCGGTTTGCAAGTCTAGATTTATGTATTTGCAAGCATTTTTGTCTCTTTCACTCTCTATGCCTGTTTGTGTGGGTGGGTGTTTGCTTGTCCAGTGTCCTTCATTGTCGGTATAAATGTCTGAATTTTGTATTTGTATGTGTTTTTGTCTCTATCACTCCCTAAGCCTGTGTTTCGGCAGGTTTTTGCTTGTCCCAGTGCCTGTCTCAGTCTGTTTGTTTGTCGGAATTCTGTATTTGTATGTGTTTTTGTCTCTCTCACTCTCTAAGACTGTGTGTCTTTTTTTGGGTGTTTGCTTGTCCCAGTGCCTTTCTTTGTCGGTTTGTGTGTCTGAATCTATATATTTGTATGTTTTTTCTCTCTCACTCTATTTACCTGTGTGCCTGGGTGGTTGTTTGCTTGTCCCAGTGCCTGTCCTGGTCGGTCTGCATGTCTGAATTTATGTGTTTGTATACGTTTTTGTCCCTCTCACTCTCTAAGCACGCGTGTTTGGCCGGTTGTTTGCTTGTCTCAGAGCCTGTCTTTGTTTGTTTTTATGTGTATCTATGTATTTGTACATGTTTTTGTCTCTCTCACTCTGTGCCTGTTTGTCTGAGTGGATATTTGCTTGTCTGTGGATATTTTGGAGAAAACAACTGCTCACTTCTCTCGGACTTTTGTTAAAAGCGCTGCTAAACTATCTCAGTTTCTAGTATATTCGATGAGCAACCATATAGTATCACTGCTAAAGCTGCATAGATAATAAAAAAATAAAAGAAAGTTGATAAATTTTCCAAGTCCAAAAAATTCTAAGTAAAAAAAAGAAAATAGCTATTACAAATACTATTTTTCTAACTGCAAAAGTCATGACTAACATATCTATATCATACTCATTTTGCATTTCGAAAATATTAAAAGTAATTTTTTTTGTTTTAAGTGTATTTCATGTCATTTTAAGAAATGAAAAGGAAAGTGTAAAAAAATTTATATGTTAATAAAAATATAAAAAATTGAAAATCAAAGTTAAAAAAAGTAAAACAAATTTAAAAAAATAGTTTTATAAAATGGTTGGAGGGGCCAAAAATTTGATGAAGGGGGTATTGGGGCCCTTGGAAGTTGGGGTCTCTGGTGGTTGAGTTCCTTGATGGTTGGGGTCCATGTTGGTTTGGGTGTGAATGGCTAATGGCTGTCGTATCATCGCCTAAAATGTATGCGACTTAGTAAATTCGACTTTATGCATATTCCCAATTCTAAAAAAATATTTCATATTAACTGTACTCCTCGCTTGGTATATGTTTATTTTAGCGACCACACTTATACATTTAAAATTTCCGTGTTAATTTTACTTATTGTAGGTCTCCTATAAAAATTGTAATCTATTTCATCCGACCCAAATAAAAATATGTATCTCTTAGGGAGTAACCATTCCCTCAGATTTACCTATTGTTGGTATGTGATTAAAGTTTTAACCCTTTCTCTCTTCGGAAATTTAAATAATTATTCTCATTTCAATTTATCGTGATAATTATGCCCATGAAAAAATTATATGACAAGTTCCTAAAGAAACAATTTGATGCTCGCCCAGCGTCAAAGGTTATTTTTAGATTTAGTTCTCTTGTATGAGTAGATTTAACGTCACAGTATAATATATGGTTTTCTGGCATTAATCCAATTGTCTCTCATATTTGGGTGTATCTTTAGGAGTATTTGGGTACTCACTACTAATATTTTAAACAGTAACCTTTTCAATGTGATTTCTACGACACACATCATCTTGACTGATCTTTACTATATAATTGCTCCGCACACCCATACATACCTTTCAGTTAGTATTATAGGTTAAAGTTCGTTTTTTTTTGTAATTTGAATATATTCTTTATCATCAAGACTACTAGAAAAAATGAGGGTTTGTTTAAACTATTAGAAGTTGATAGTGGAGCTGTCAGTAGCAATGTTAAAAAGACAAGAGTACCAAACGTAGCAGTAGAAATTACAAGAGGATCTCGACTAAGCCTTACTATGGCAGCAGTTCGTTCTTTAATATAGCTATCAGTGCTACCAGGATTATCATAATATGATCTTCTCTTACTAGGTTGCTAGCTAATGCTGACACCTGGAGGTATATCACTTATAAGGAAACCTGATTATAAACATTAAAGAGCCTATAGCTTTTTTCTTCTCTGGAATAGTAAGAGACATTCCTCAAAGAATCAGGCAGCTAACTAAGTCCATAGTTTGCTCTTTAACGTGAACTTCTTTAGTCAGATATTTTAATATATCCTACATGGTCTAGGCGTTGGGATAGCTGGCTCTCACCCAGTTGGCTCGAGATCGAATACCAGCATGGGATATTTTTACTTATGGTGATTTCTGAAGGAATATAATTCAAAATAGTCATGTGTATAATGATTCCTTTTATTACTTCAGTTACTATGGGCTACAGTTCGTTCCCTAATGTAAATGCTTCAAAAATCAAATATCTTTGAAAAGACTGCAGTATGATTGAAAGACATCAAAAAAGCAGTTTTTTTTTGTAAAAAGTGATTCTATTTTATTTTTCTGTGTTTTGAATAAAAAAGGCACTACAACTTTTAATTTCCATTCGAATAAGCCTTTTCGTGACATTCTAGGACCACTGGGTCGATACGATCCCCCCTGGGGACAAAAGCAAAAAAAAACACGCATCTGTGATCTTTCTTCTAGCAAAAAAAAACAAATCCACATTTTTCAAGATAGGAGCTTGAAACCTTTATAGTAAGGTTATCTGATACGCTAAATCTGATGGTGTGATTATTTAATAAAATTTTCTGACTCTTAGAGGGTTTTTTCTCCTTTCATCAAAAATTGGGCAAATTTTCTCAGGCTCCTAACTTTTGATGGGTAACACTAAACTTGATAAACTTATATATTTAAAATCAGCATAAAAATCAAATTCTTTTCATGTATCTATTGTTACCGTTTTTTTAGAATTTCGGTTACTTTTGATGCGAGTCGCTCTTACGATACATTTCGTTACCACGAACTGTTTGATACCCCACCCCTCACAAATTACTCCTACGTGTAAATTTCCTCCAACGTAAAGTGCACTCCCCCCGTCTAATTACCTCCTGACAGATCCATCCTCGCTGAAAATCCCTCCCTGTAAAATTGCTTGCGAACGATTTAGCCGGATAAATTCTCCTTAGCATTCATTCTTTCATTTGAATAAGAATTTGATTTCTAATCAGTTCCTTGATCACTCCTGAAATGCCCCTTTCCGTGTAAATCATTTATCGGAAATCAAAACACGCAGAGAATAGCCACCGGATAATTCCTCCGGAAAATGTCCACTTGAAAATTTTGGCTAAGAGATTGTAAGACCATTAAAAAGAGTTTTGTATAGTAATTCCGTCAAATCCCCCTGCGTAAAATTTCCCCTGGAAAATGTACCCCCGGGAAATTTCCCTTCCCAAGGAAATTCTTCCTATGAAAATCCACCCCAAACACAAACGAAAAATGTCTGTATACTTCCCAATAACAAATTCTATACGTAAACAATGGGCAATTTTCATAACTTACAGGCCTCTCCCCACGGACTGTGGGGGTCATTTTACACTTCAAGACATAGTTATTTGATCTTTCAACTATGCTGAACAAAATGGCTATCTTAAATGGCTATTTTGATCAGATAAATTTGAGGAAAATGGGCGTGAGAGGGTCCCCAGTTGCCCTCCAATCTTTTTGGTCACTTAAAAAGGGCACTAGAACTTAAAATTTCCTTTCGAGTGCACCCTCTCTCAATCTTTAAGACTATTGTTTCAATACGATTGCCCCTAAAAAAAAAAATAAACACGCGTCCGTTATCTGTCTTCTGGCAAATAAAGCGAAATTCCGCATTTGCAAACAGTTCGTAGTAACAAACTTTGAGTAAGGGGCGACCCGGCTTAATAGTAACCAAAACTTCAAAAAAAAGAATTTTGATACCCATAGGTGTACCAAAATCGGATTTTAAGCCGATATTAAATATATAAGTTTCCTTAGGTTCAGTCTTACACATCAAACGTTACGATCCAGAGAAAATTTGCAGCATTTCAAAAAAAGCCAAAAAAGGGAGAAACACCCCCTAAGAGTCATAGAACCTTAATGGAAATCATACCATCAGATTCAGCGTATCAGGGAATCTTATTGTAGAGGTTTCAAGCTCCCAGCTGAAAAAATGGGGAATTTTGTATTTTTTGCCATAAAAAAGATCACGGATGTGTGTTTATTTGTTTTTTTTACGAGTAATCGTATTGAACCAGTGGCCCTGGAATATCATGAAAGGGCTCATTTAAGCGGAAATTAAAGGTTCTAGTGCCCTATTTAAGTAACCAATATGATTGGAGGGGAACTTGGCCCCCTACCTCATCCCTTTTTCCCAAAATTTCGTCCGATTAAAATTTTGATTTTTGATTAAAATTCGTTAGTTACAAAATTCAACATTTTGCAGATAGGTACTTGAAACTTCTACAGTAAGGTTCTCTGATACACTGAATCTGACGGTAGGATTTTCATCAAGAATTTTTTACTTTGAAAGGGTGTTTTCCCTTTTTTTGAAAATAAAGCAAATTTTCTCAGGCTCGTAGTCTTTGATGGGAAACGATAAACTTACTGAAACTTATATTTGAAACCAGCATAATAAGCCAATCCTTTTGAGATATCTATTGGTATTAAAATTAATATTGGTTACTATTGAACGGCATCGCTCCTTACTTACAGTTCGTTACCAAAAACTGTTTGGTGAATAAGCAAGACTTTGGAAATGTTCTTTACTACGAACTGTTTGGTTATCATATAACTTTTTCCCGTCCAGCTTTGGTTTAAAATAGCTCTTTGCTTTCATTCGAAAAAAATCATTTTGGAAATTTTGTTTGTTAAGAAAATCCTGTAAATAAGAATACACCGATTTCAGCAATAATACAAAATTCATGTGTGAATTATATAAATCCTGTACATAAAATGTAAGCCTGCATATTCTTTATGAGGCAAAAGTAGAATTTAGAAAAGAGCCATGTTTGTTGAATATATTGCTTCCCTGAAAATGCGGAAAAGAAAATTACTGGTAACAAGCTCGGGAGAAAAAGATGCTGATTTGTACCCCATTTCCAGATTCATTTCTGATTTTATATTCAACAAAACAAATATTCATGAACATACAAGATTGAATTCTAAGGAGATTAGTCGTAAGAATTTTTTCTTTTCAAAGATCTCTTCCTTGAAGAGAAAGGCTAAGGATTTTTCTTGAAATCCTATTTAAGCTGCTTAAAATGGAAACCTGGTTTAATGAAATTCTAATTTCGTCTTGCGTTCATTCTCTACTTTTACAAAAAATACTAATACGTCTATAAGAATTTAAACAAATAAAGCAAGCTTTTCAAATGAAAGTTGAAGAGCAACAATATAACTTAAGAAAAATTGAAATTGTCCTGTATGCGAAGAGGCTTCCCCTTCCACAAACCCTCGATCTTTAAGCTAAAGTTATATGGTACTACAATGTAACAATGAATTCCATTTTATCGGTCCGTGTGTTTGAGCAGTCGTTCGTAAGAGTTCGGGACAAAAAGTGCAGGCTTTAGTGTAAGGAGCGAGGGGTTGAGAAGGGGGGAAAACGCCCTCATATGCGGGATTATTTCGTTTCATTTTAACTTCTTATGCCGCATTTTACTTTCATTTGGAAACACTTTTTTTTAGTTTCTTTTCCTTTTTAACAGAAATACAGGGGTCAAACTATAAATGACGAAAGTTACTCCCCTCCTCTTCAAACACAGCCCTTTAAATAAAAAATTGGTTTTTGACACAGTAATCTAACCTGAACCAACTTTGAACTTTACCATCATAGCTTGAATAAAACTTCATTCCTCCCGTTATTCCTCTTATATATATATATATATATATATATATATATATATATATATATATATATATATATATATATATATATATATATATATATATATATATATATATATATATATATATATATATATATATATATATATATATATAATATATATATATATATATATATATATATACATAGGCTCCATATTTTTTCGGGAAAATTGGTATCTTGGAATATTCCCGCATAAAGAAAGGACCTATATGGGTCAGAAGTCTGAGAAAAATCATTAAGAGCCTTAATTTTGGTCTTTGCAAATGATGTCGTGCAGTAGAAATTACCATGAAGTTGTGCATGTAAAGAAAAACACAATTACTTCATGTAAGTCATTTGTACTTTACTGAAAAAATATAAATGTTTTTACTTTTATAACTTTAATAAATTAAATAATATTAATATTTTTACTACTAAATACCAGTATTTGTATATTAAAATGACTATGCACATTCATTTGTATTTTTTTTAATAAAGTGCAAATTTTGTTCTGGCCTTGGGAAGGCAAAGGGGTTTTGCGCCCAACTTATGTTAATTTCTGCTCGTTTTGAGTTTGACTCGGTTATTTATTGTAATTTCTGTTCGTTATGGGTTTCATTTATTTATCGATGCTGATTTGTGGTAGTTTCACGCTTGGTAGATTATTTGATTTTATTTTTGCTCTTTTTTTGTTTAATGGAGTTCTTTACTTTTCTTTAAAAAACTTATTTTGAAGAAAAAACTTTTGTAATTAATTTCTGTTCGTTTTATATTGATATAGTCTTTTCAGGGAAAAAGAAAATAATACTTTAAATCTTTTCGTTTTTTAAGACTTTATAGTTTGGCCTGCTATTCGTATGCTGGAGAAAAATTTTCAGCAATTTTTAACAACATCTCCCTTTTAAAAATCTGGACACAAATAGTACTGTTTAATTTAGTTTCTTACCTCTTCTAGTTGACCTGAAATGGAAAACTTGATACCATTTGCAAAAAAATCTGTTCACTTTCTTTGATAGCTTGGATACACTGACGCTATTTTGATTTGGTTGAAATTTTAAGAGCAGAAGTAGCCCCGAAAGTTTGTTCATAATACCCTCAGTCGTTCTTGGGATACTGCTGAGATGCTTTATTGCAAATTAGCATTATCACAGTGCATTTTGATTTAATCTTAGGGCAACATTTAGTTTTTAAACATAATGGGGAAATGGGAGGGTGGGAGTGGAAGGGGGACTAGTTGCCCTCCAATCACTTTCGACAATTAAAAAGGGCATCAGCCCTTTCTATTTTCAATCGAACGAGCCCTTTTCGAAGTTCCCACGACGACTCCTTCGATACGAAGTGCCCTGGTCTAAACATCAACAACAACAAAAAATAATACATTATACCCACATCGATCTTTACTATAAAAATGGCAAGCCTTCCAATCACTTTCGACAATTAAAAAGGGCACTAGGCCTTTCAATTTCCAATCTAATGAGCACTTTTGGAAACGACAGCGCTCTCTATAAATACCTGAAATACCCCCAATGAATAAATTACAGCCCTTACCCTAAGGTCATTCTCAAAGACATAATTTCCAGAACTTTGTACTACGTTGAACAAAATGGCTATCTGAAAATTTTGATTGGATGTGTTTGGAGGAATGGTGGGCGTGAGAGGGGGGTTAGTTACCCTCCAATCACTTTTGATTATTACAAAGGGCACTAGCCCTCTCAATTTCAAATTGAATGAGCCCCTTTTGAAGTTTTACGACAACTCTATCTATAAACTCCTATATGCCCCCAGGACATAAACTACAACCTTTGCCCTTGCGGCTCTTGGGGTTTGTCATCCTTAAATATATAATTTTCAGAACTTTCAACTATGTTGAAAAAAATGGCTATCTCTAAACTTTGATTGAATGTTTTTGGGGAAATGGTGGGCGTAAGAGGGGGTTTAATTACTCTCCACTCACTTTCGACTATTAAAAAGGGCAATTTCAATTTCCAATCAAATGAGCCCTTTTTGAAATTTCTATAACAACTTTCGAAATAAACTTTAATGCCCCCAGGGCATAATTTACAACCCTTGCACTGAGGGTTCTGAGGGGGCTATCATCCTAAAAGACCTAATTTCCAGAACTTTCAACTACGTTGAACAACATGGATATCTCAAAATTTTGATTGGATTTGTTTGGGGAAATGGTGGGCCTGAGAGGGGCGTTAGTCGCTATCCAATCACTTTCAACTATTAAAAAAGACACTAGCCCTTTCATTTTCCAATTGAATGAGCCCTTTTGAAGTTTCTACGACAACACTTTCAATAAAAACTTTATATGCCTCCAGGGCATAACTTACGACCCTTTCCCAGCGGGCTGTGGGGGGAGGCGTTTTCATCCTTAAAGACCTAATTTCCTAAGCTTTCAACTACGTTGAATAAAATGGTTATCTGAAAATTTTGATTGGAGGTGTTTGGGGAAAAGGTAGGCGTGAGAGGGGGGGGGGTAGTTTCCCTCAAATCACTTTCGACTATTAGAAAGGGTAGTAGCCCTTTGAATTTCAAATCGAATGAGCCCTTTTTCAAGTTTCTACGACAAAGATTTCAATAAAAACCTTATATGCCCCCAGGGCATAACTTATAATCCTTGCGCTGAGGGCTGTAGGAGAATGTCTGGGGAAAAGTTGGGCGTGAGAGGGGGGGGTAGTTGCCTTCAAATCACTTTCGACTATTAAAAAGGATACTAGCCCTTTGAATTTCAAATCGAATGAGCCCTTTTTCAAGTTTCTGTGACAAAGATTTCAATAAAAACCTTATATGTCCCCCGGGCATAACTTAAAACCCTTGCCCTGATGGTTGTGGGGAAGCGTCCTCCTCAAAAATATGTTTTCTATCTGGAAATCAACTACGCTGAACAAAACGGCTATCTCAAAATTTTTATTGGATGTGTTTGGGGGAAGGATGGGCGTATAGAGGGGAGGGCTAGTTGTCTTCCAATCACTTTCGACTATTGCAAAGGGTACGAGCCCTTTGAATTTCCAATCGAATGAGCCCGTTTTGAAGTTTCTACGACAACGCCTTCTATAAAAACCTTATATTCCCGCAGGCCATAACTTAAAACCCTTGCCCTGAGGGTTGTGAGGGAGTGTCCTCCTTAAAAAAATATTTTCTATCTGGAAATCAACTACGCTCAACAAAGTGGCTTTCTCAAAACTTTGATTGGATATGTTTGGGGAATGATGGGCGTGGGTGGGGGGGCTAGTTGCCCCCCAATCTTTTTTGACTATTAAAAAGGGTACTAGCCCTTTGAATTTCCAATCGAATGAGCCCGTTTTGAAGTTTCTACGACAACGCCTTCTATAAAAACCTTATATGCCCCCAGGGCATAACTTAAAACTCTTGCCCGGAGGGTTGTGAGGGAGTGTCTTCCTCAAAAACATTATTTCTATCTAGAAATCAACTACGCTGAATAAAATGGCTATCTCAAAATTTTGATTGGATGTATTTGGGGGAATGATGGGCGTAAGGGGGGCTAGTTACCACCCAATCACTTTCGACTATCAAAAAGGGTACTAGCCCTTTGGGTTTCCAATCGAATGAGCCTGTTTTGAAGTTTCTACGACAATGCCTTCTATAATAACCTTATATGCCTCCAGGGCATAACTTAAAACCCTTGTCCTGAGGGTTGTGGGGGAGTGTCCTCCTCAAAAACATATTTTCTATCTGGAAATCAACTACGCTCAACAAAGTGGCTTTCTCAAAATTTTGATTGGATGTAATTGGGGGAATGATGGGCGTGAGGTGGGGCTAGTTGCCATCCAATCACTTTCGACTATCAAAAAGGGTACTAGACCTTTGAATTTCCAATCGAATGAGCCTGTTTTGAAGTTTCTACGACAATGCCTTCTATAAAAACCTTATATGCCCCCAGGGCATAACTTAAAACCCTTGCCCTGAGGGTTGTGGGGGAGTGTCCTCCTCAAAAACATATTTTCTATCTGGAAATCAACTACGCTCAACAAAATGGCTATCTCAAAATTTTGATTGGATGTATCTGAGGGAATAATGGGCCTAGGGGGGGGGGGGGGTAACTGCCCTCCAATCACTTTCGACTATTAAAAAGGGTACTAGCCCTTTGAATTTCCAATCGAAGGAGCCTGTTTTGAAGTTTCTACGACAAAGCCTTCTATAAAAAACCTTATATGCCCCCAGGGCAAACCTTAAAACCCTTGCCCTGAGGGTTGTGGGGGAGTGTCCTCCTCAAAAACAAATTTTCTATGTCTCAAAAACATAATTTCGATTGGATGTGTTTGGGGGAATGATGGACTTGGGGGGGGGGGCTAGTTGCCCTCCAATCACTTTCGACTATTAAAAAGGACACTAGCCACTCCAATTTCCAATCGAATGAGCCCTTTTCGAAGTTTCTACGACAACTCCTTTGATACGAAGTGCCACGATACGGAGAACCAAAAAACAACACATTGTGCCCACATCGTTCTTTACTTAGGCAGTGCTAGCGCGCTGCCTATGATACCGACCATAATGTAAAGCCCTTTACCTACCCAATGTTTTATGCAGCTTAAACTTCAGGATGGTCCAAAGGTATGCTATTTCAACCACCTTATGTAAGTCGTCCACATATTACATGGCTTGCATTACCGACAAATCGTATCGCTTTTCGACCTGAATATGCGAAAAGCCTCTCTGTGGAAACTGTAACACCCGATCTGCGTAGGATTGGTTTTTATGCTTTGCATTTTGGTGGAAAACTTTTCTAACAGTACCTCGTTAATACCGCTAAGCGTGTTGAGCGTGTTCGTATTGATTGGATGAAATTTAACCAGAAAACTGTTATGCGTGAAAACTACAAAGGGGTTACACGACTTCTTAAAGACTTAGCCTTCAAAAAGGATGCATTCGTTGTTGAAGAAGTCATACTATCGTCATCATTCGTCAGATCAAGATGCTACTTTGCTAAACATTTTGAAGACGCCTTGGCTATTGTTCGCCACCTTGGACCCCCAGATTTCTTTATAACTGTGACTTGCAATCCTGATTGGCCTGAACCAGAGGCAGCGCAATTGCGATGCCTAAGTAAAGAACGATGTTGGCACAATGTATTATTATTATTTTGTCTTCTTCCATACCAGGGCACTTCATATCGAAGGAGTTGTCGTAGAAACTTCGAAAAGGGCTCATTCGATTGGAAATTTAAATGGCTAGTGCCCTTTTTAATAGTCGAAAGTTATTGGAAGGCAACTAACACTCTTCCACACCCACCATTTCCCTAAACACATCAAATAAAAATTCGAGATAGCTATTTTGTTCAGCGTAGTTGATTTCCTGATAGAAATTATGTTTTTGAGGAGGAAACTCCTCCACAGCCCTCAGGGCAAAGGGTTTAAGTTATGCCCTAGGGGCATATAAGAACGATGTTGGCACAATACATTATTTATTATTTTTTTCCTTTAGACCAGGGCACTTCGTATCGAGGAAGTTGTCATAGAAACTTTGAAAAGGGGTCATTCAATTGGAAATTGGAGTGGCTTGTGCCGTTTTTAATAGTCAAAACTGATTGGAAGGCAAGTAAAACCCCTTCCATGCCCACCATTTCCCGAAACACATCCAATCAACATTTTGAGATAGCAATTTTGTTAAGTGTAGTTGATTTCCAGATAGAAATTATGTTTTTGAGGAGGACACTCCCCCACAGCCCTCTGCGCAAGGGTTGTAAGTTATGCCCTGGGGGCATATAAGGTTTTTATAGAAATAGTTTTCGTAGAAACTTCAAAATAGGCTCATTCGATTGGAAATTCAAAGGGCTAATGCCCTTTTTAATAGTCGAAAGTGATTGGAGGTCAACTAACCCCCCTCTCAGGCCCACCTTATCCCCAAACACATCTAATCAAAATTTTAAGATAGCCATTTTGTTCAACCAAGTTGAAAGTTCTGGAAATTAGGTCTTTGAGGATGACATATCCCTCCACAACCCTCAAGGCAAGGCTTGTAAGTTAGACCCTGGGGGCATATAAGGTTCTTATAGAAAGCGTTGTCGTAGAAACTTCAAAGAGGGATCATTCGATTGGAAATTGAAATGGCTAGTGCCTTTATTAATAGTCGAAAGTGATTGGAAGGCAACCAAAACCCCTTCCACGCCCACCATTTCCCCAAACACATACAATCAAAATTTTGAGATAGAAATTTCGTTCCATGCAGTTGAAAGTTCTAGAAATTATACCTTTGAGCAGCACACTCCCCCCCACTGTCTTCAGGGCAAGGGTAAAAAGTTATGCTGTGGGGTATATAAGGTTTTTATTGAAATCTTTGTTGTAAAAACTTGAAAAAAGGGCTCATTCAATTGGATATTCGAATGTCTAGTGCCCTTTTGAATAGTCGAAAGTGATTTAAGGGCAACTAACCCCCTTCTCATGCCCATCGTTTCCCCAAACACATCCAATCAAAATTTTTAGATAGCCATTTCATTCAACGTTGTTGAGAATTTTGAAAATTAGGTCTGTAAGGATGACAACCCCTCCACCACCCCTCCCCCCAAGCCCTCAGGGCAAGGGTTGTAAGTTTTGCCCTAGGGGCATATAAGGTTTTCATAGAAAGTAATTTTGTAGAAACTTCATTCAATTGAAAATTGAAAGGTCTAGTGCCCTTTTTAATAGTCGAAAGTGATTGAAGGGCAACTAACCCACCTCTCACGCTCACAATTTCCCCAAATACATCCCATCAGAATTTTGAGATATCCATTTTGTTCACCGTAGTTGAAAGTTCTGGAAATTATGTCTTTTAGGATGATAACCCCCTCAGAGCCCTCATTGCAAGGGTTGTAATTTATACCCTGGGGGCATATAAGGTTTTTATAGAAAGGTTTGTCGTAGAAACTCAAAAAGGGCTCATTTGACTGGAAATCAAAAGGCCTAGTGCCCTTTTTAACACTTGAAAGCGATTGGAAGGCTTGATATTTTTATAGTAAAGACCAACATGGGTGTAATGTATTATTTATTTATTTTTTTTTTTAGACCAGGGCACCTGGTCTAAGACCAACATGGGTGTAATGTATTATTTATTTTTTTTTTTTTTTAGACCAGGGCACCTGGTCTTTTTAGAAGGTGTTGTCGTAAGAACTTCGAAAAGGGCTCATTCGATTGAAAATAGAAAGGGTTGATGCCCGTTTTAATAGTCGAAAAGAATTGAAGGGCAACTAATCCCCCTCCCACGCCCATCCTCCCATTGTCCCATTGTTTAAAAACTAAATGTTGCCTTCATATTACATCAAAATGCACTGTGTTAATGCTAACTCCCAATGAGGCATCTCAGCATTATCCCAAGAACGACTGAGAGTATTACGCTCAAACTTTTGGGGCTACTTCTGCTCTTAAAATTAAACCAAATCAAAGTAGCGTAAGTGTAACCAAGTTATCAAAGAAAGTAAACAGATTTTTTTGTGCAAGGCATCAAGTTTTCCAATTCAGGTCAGCTAGAGGAGACATGAAATTAAATAAAACACTTTTTTTTTGTGGAGATTTTTAAAAGGGTGTATGTTGTTAAAAATTGCTGAAAACTTTTCTCCAGTATACAAAAGCAAGCCAAACTATTAAGTCTAAAAAACTAAAGGATTTAAAGTATTGGTTTTCCCCCTGAAAAGACTATGTCAATATATAAAAAGCAGAAATTAATTAAAAAAACTTTTTTCACAAAATAAGTTTTTCAAAGAAAAGTAAAGAACTCCATTAAACCAAAAATGAGCAAAAATAAAACCAAATATTCTACCAAGCGTGAAACAACCACAAATCAGGGTTGATAAATAAAATAAACCCGAAACGAACAGAAATTACAGTAAATAACCGAGTCAAACTCAAAACGAGCCGAAATTAACATGAGTTGGGCTACAAACCCCTATGGCTTCCCAAGGCCAGAACATAATTTGCACGTCACTGAAAAAAATACAAATGAATGTGCATTGTCAGTTTAATGTACATATACTGATATTTAGTAAAAGAAACGTTAATATTATTTGATTTATTAAAGTTATAAAGTAAAAAAAATTAAATTTTTTCAGTAAAGTGCAAATTGTGTTCTTGCCTTGGGAAAGCATAGGAGTTTTGAGCCCAACTCATGTTAATTTCTGCTCGTTTTGAGTTTGATTTGGTTATCTATTGTAATTTCTGTTTGTTTCGAGTTTCATTTATTTATCGTTGCTGATTTGTGGTAGTTTCACGCTTGGTAGATTATTTGATTTTATTTTTGCTCACTTTTGGTTTAATGCAGTTCTTTACTTTTCTTTGAAAAACTTATTTTGTGGAAAAAGTTTGTTTTTAATTAATTTAAAAAAGCAGCAAGTATTAAACTTGATGATAACTCTATTATAGAACAGTCCCCTCAAGATCGTCCCGATCTCATTACTCGAATGGCTAAACTAAAAATTGACGACATAATCAATGATATTGATAAGTACCAAATATTTGGAAAGGTGGCAGCATATGTGTATACGATTGAATTTCAAAAACGTGGACTACCACATTTGCATTCGCTATTGATTAATTTAAAAATTTTTTCCACAAAATAAGTATTTCATAGAAAAGTAAAGAACTCCATTTAACCAAATTTAATCCAAAATAAAATCAACATGAGTAGGGTTCAAAACTTCTGTGCCTTCCCAAGGCCAGAAAATAATTTGCACTTTACTCAAAAAAATACAAATGAATGTGCATTGTCATTTTAATATACATATACTGATATTTAGGAAAAATGTAAAAGCATCACTTTTCTAAAGATAAACCCCCGATCGACAGATCCTCAGAAACGATGAATACAGAGCCGCGGATAAAGAGGTAAAGAAGAGTGCCAGAAAAGACCAGAGAAACCTGCTGTAGCGGAAAGCAGCGCAGACATAAGAGGGAGCGAAGAGAGGTGACTCAAGATCCGTCTATAAAATCACCAATGAGATTATTGGAAAGAAATCGTCTATTACACATGGACCAGTAAAAGACCTCTTGGGCATACTGATAACACAGCAGTCTGACGTAAACGAAATTTGGGCCAGCCACTACGAGAAGCTGTTGAATCGACCTCCACCAGACGATCCCCTAGAGATCCCAGCAACAACACTGTTTTCCTTAGATAAGGCCTGCCTCAATTTCTGGACAATGCTGTTCGCAGTAATGTGGACGACCGCCAAAATACCTTCGGATTGAAAGCGCAGCACCCTTGTGAGGATCTTTAAGAAAAGCGATGCATCCCCCCCAGGAAACTGGCGAGGAATCTGCATGCATCCATACCTAGCAGATTGCTGACGCACATTTTACGGCAGAGAATCAGCTCGCAGTTCGACAGACACCTTCGCGGCAAGTAAAATGGATTCAGGCCGAACCGTTCATATGTAGACCTGATATTTACTCTACGGGTAATGACGGAAGAAAGCAGAGACTGGCGCTCCAAAATAAATATGATATTCATCGATTTTGAGAAGGCATTTGACTCAGTAGACCACCAAAGTCTGAGGAAGATCCTAATGCATTAAGGAATCCCTGAAAATATAGTTTCACTTATCATTACGCTTTATGAAGATAGCGAGTTCTGTGTATTGACACCAGATGGCCAAACTCATTTTTTCCGCATTCTGTCAGGAGTTAAGCAAGGTTGCGTCTTGTCGCCGCTACCTTTCGTAATCGTCATTGATTACATACTGCGAAGTACAAGCAAAGACGGAATCCAGCTGAATCCTAGAATCATGCAAGCATAGACTCCAAGAACTCCTTGACAAAGTGAGGGAAAGAGGTGGCCAGATCGGCCAGAAAATAAATAAGGGGAAAACAAAATGCATAGCTACCACAGATTCACCCCTGAGCATCACTTACTGAAGCCAACCCATAGAGCAAGTCGTCCATATCAAATACTTGGGAAAACTAATAGAAAGCACCAGATCGACCACAAAAGAAGTGCTCACAAGAATCGGCCGAGCCAATGGGGCCTTCAATAGATTACGAAAAGTATGGTGGTCCCAAAGCTTCTCTATACGGCTAAAGCTACGACTCTTCAATAGCAATGCTTTGCCAGTGCGGCTCTACGCAGCCGAAACCTGGCAACTGAACCAGGAACAAGAGAGAAGAATGCTTGCTTTCGAAAACAAATGTCTCAGAAGAATTCTCAACATCCGTTGGCAGCAGAGAATAACAAACCAATCCATCCGCGATAAGACTGGCCAGCTTCTTGTCCATATATTATAAGAGTCCATGGATGGAGACACCTTGTTCACTTACTACGTATGTACAATCTTTGACTAATAATTTCAGCAATTCATTGGCAGCCATCGGGCCCACGCCACAGGGGCAAACCCAAAAATATCCTTCGTTGAACGTACTAGACAGATCTTCGTAACCTGTATGCTTCAATCCAACCTCAGTGGGAGGACATACTTGCAGCAGAAAACCTACGGGAAGACTGGAGGCTCCTTCTTGATGCCCTGGTTGCCTCTGGAGGCAGAGGCAGATCTAACGTCTAAGGTCTAAGGATATTTAGTAATCAAAATATTAATATTATTTGTTTTATTAAAGTTATAAAAGTAAAAATATCTATATTTTTTCAGTAAAGTGCATATTCTAATCTGGTCTTGGGAAATCATAGGAGTATTGAGCCCTACTTATTCTAATTTCTGCTTGTTTTGAGTTGACTCGGCTATCTATTGTAATTTCTGTTCATTTTGGATTTCATTTATTTATTGATGCTGATTTGTGGTAGTTTCACGCTTGGTAGATTATTTGATTTTATTTTTGCTCATTCTTGGTTGAATGGAGTTTCTTACTTTTCTTTGAAAAACTTATTTTATAAGAAAAGTTTTTTTTTAATTAATTTCTGTTTGTTTTATATTGGCATAGTCTTTTCAGGGAAAAGACAAAATAATTTTTTTAATCTTTTCGTTTTTTCAAGACTTTATAGTTTTGCCTGCTATTTGTATGGTGGGGAAAAACTCAGCAATTTTTAACAACATACGCTCTTTTACAAATCTATACACAAATAGTAGTTTTTAATTTAGTATCATACCTCCTCTAGTCTACCTGAAATAGAAAACTTGATACCATTCGGAAAAAAAATCTGTTTACTTTCTTTGATAGCTTGGATACACTTACGCTATTTTGATTTGGTTAAATTTTAAGAGCAGAAGCATCCCCGAAAGTTTGAATATAATACCCTCAGTAGTTCTTGGGATACTGCTGGGAAGTCTTTTTGGGAATTAGCATTAACACAGTGCATTTTAATTTGATCTTTAGGCAAAATATAGTGTTTAAACATAATGGGCAAATGAGAGGGTGGGAGTGGGAGGAGACTAGTTGCCCTCCAATCACTTTCGACTATTAAAAAGGGTATTAGCCCTTTCTATTTTAAATAGTTTGAGCTCTTTTCGAAGTTTCTACGACAACTCCTTCGATACGAAGTGCCCTGGTCTAAACAAAAAAAAAAAAAAAAAAATAATAATACATTGTACCCACATCGAACTTTACTGTAAAAATATTAAGCCTTCCAATCACTTTTCTTTATTAAAAAGTGAGCTAGATCTTTCAATTTCCAATCAAATGAGCCCTTTTTGAGTTTCTATGACAACGCTTTCTATAAGCACCTTATATACCCCCAAAGCATAAATTACAACCATTGCCCTGAGGGCTGTGAGGGGGTTGTCATACTCAAATAATAAATTTCCAGAACTTCAACTATGTTAAACAAAATGGCTATCTAAAAATTTTGATTGGATGTGTATTGGGAAGTTGTGGGCGTGATAGGGGTGTTAGTTGCTCTCCAATCACTTTCAACTATTAAAATACACACTAGCCCTTTCAATTTCAATCGATTGAGCCCTTTTAAAGTTTCTACGACAACACTGTCTATAAAAAACATATATACCCCCAGGGTATAATTACAGTCCTTGCCCTGAGAGCTGTGAGCGGGTTGTCGTCCTCAAAGCCATAATTTCAAGAACTTTCAACTACATTAAATACATGGCTATCTAAAAATTGGGGAAATGGTGGCCGTGAGAGGGGCATTAGTTGCTCTCCAATCGCTTTCAAATATTAAAAAAGGCACTAGCCCTTTCAATTTCCAATCGAATGAGCCCTTTTGAAGTTTCTACGACAACTCTGTCGACAAAAACCTTATATGCCCCCAGGGTATAACTTGCAACCCTTGCTTGAATGGATGAGTTATTTATTTCCTTTTTTTTATTATTTTTTTTCTCCTCTCTTTTTGTAAATGTTGTGAGTTGTGTTGGGTTGTTTGCGTGGATGATTCTCAAGTTCCCACTTTTTTGTTGGAGAGGTGGGAGAGAGAGGCGAGAGAAGATATTTATTTGTTTTTGGGTTGAGCCTTTTTTGGGTTTTATTAGGGTCCGAGGAAATAAAAGATCATAAAAGAAAATATTATATATTTTTTTTAAGTGTTTTTGTTTTTTTTTCGGGTTTTTGTCCGGCATGCAGTAATACATTGGATTGTGTTTTTTAAATGAGATGTTTGTTTATTTATTGCCGTAGGAGATGCCGTAAAAACTTCGAAAAGGGCTCATTCAATTGGAAATTGGAGTGGCTTGTGCCCTTTTATGCCCTGGGGGCATATAAGGTTTTTATAGATAGTGATGTTGTAGAAACTTCAAAAAGGCTCGGTCGATTGGCAATTAGAAGGGTTTCTGCCCTTTTTAGTAGTTGAAAGTGATAGGAGGGCAAGTAACCCCCCTCTCACGCCGACCATCTTCCAAAACACACCCAATCAATATTTTGAGATGGCATTTTTTTTCAACGTAGTCAAAAAAACTGGAAATTAGGTCTTTGAGGTAGACAACTCCCCCAGCCTTCAAAGCAAGGGTTGCAAGTTATACCCTGGGGGCATATAAATTGAATTTTTGAAATTCAATAGTATACACATATGCTGCCACCTTTCCAAATATTTGGTACTTATCAATATCATTGATTATATCGCCAATTTTTAGTTTAGCCATTCGAGTAATGAGATCGGGACGATCTTGAGGGGACTGTTCTATAATAGAGTTATCATCAAGTCTAATACTTGCTGCTTTTTTAAATTAATTAAAAACAAACTTTTTCCACAAAATAAGTTTTTCAAAGAAAAGTAAAGTACTCCTTTAAACCAAAAGTGAGTAAAAATAAAATCAAATAATCTACCAAGCGTGAAACTACCACAAATCAGCAACGATAAATAAATGAAACTCAAAACAAACAGAAATTACAATAAATAACCAAGTCAAACTCAAAACGAGCAGAAATTAACATGAGTTGGGCTCAAAACTCCTATGCTTTCCCAAGGCAAGAACACAATTTGCACTTTACTGAAAAAATATAATTTTTTTTACTTTTATAACTTTAATGAATCAAATAATATTAACTTTTCGATTACTAAATATCAGTATATGTACATTAAACTGACAATGCACATTCATTTGTATTTTTTTCAGTGACGTGCAAATTATGTTCTGGCCTTGGGAAGCCATAGGGGTTTGTAGTACAACTCATGTTAATTTCAACTCGTTTTGAGTTTGACTCGGTTATTTACTGTAATTTCTGTTCGTTTCGGGTTTCTTTTATTTATCGACCCTGATTTGTGGTTGTTTCACGCTTGGTAGAATATTTGGTTTTATTTTTGCTCATTTTTGGTTTAATGGAGTTTTTTACTTTTCTTTGAAAAACTTATTTTGTGGAAAAAGTTTTTTTAATTAATTTCTGCTTTTTTTATATTGACATAGTCTTTTCAGGGGGAAAAACAATACGTTAAGTCCTTTCGTTTTTTTTAAAGACTTTATAGTTTGGCTTGCTTTTGTATACTGGAGAAAAGTTTTCAGCAATCTTTAACAACATACACGCTTTTATAAATCTGAACAAAAAAATAGTGTTTTATTTAGTTTCATACCTCCTCTACCTGACCTGAATTGGAAAACTTGATGCCTTGCACAAAAAAATCTGTTTACTTTCTTTGATAACTTGGTTACACTTACGCTACTTTGATTTGGTTTAATTTTAGGAGCAGAAGTAGCCCCAAAAGTTTGAGCGTAATACTCTCAGTCGTTCTTGGGATAATGCTGAGATGCCTCATTGTGAGTTAGCATTAACACAGTGCATTTTGATGTAATATGAAGGTAACATTTAGTTTTTAAACAATGGGACAATGGGAGGATGGGCGTGGGAGGGGGATTAGTTGCCCTTCAATTCTTTTCGACTATTAAAACGGGCATCAGCCCTTTCTATTTTCAATCGAATGGGCCCTTTTCGAAGTTCTTACGAGAACACCTTCCATACAAAGTGCCCTGGTCTAAAAAAAAATAAAATAAATAATACATTACACCCATGTTGGTCTTTACTATTAAATTATCAAGCCTTCCAATCGCTTTCAAGTGTTAAAAAGGGCACTAGGCCTTTTGATTTCCAGTCAAATGAGCACTTTTTGAGTTTCTACGACAAAGCTTTCTATAAAAACCTTATATGCCCCCAGGGTATAACTTACAACCCTTGCAATGAGGGCTCTGAGGGGGTTATCATCCTAAAAGACATAATTTCCAGAACTTTCAACTACGTTGAACAAAATGGATATCTCAAAATTCTGATTAGATGTGTTTGGGGAAATTGTGGCCGTGAGAGGGGCATTAGTTGCTCTCCAATCGCTTTCAAATATTAAAAAGGGCAGTAGCCCTTTCAATTTCCAATCAAATGAGCCCTTTTGAAGTTTCTACGACAACTCTGTCGACAAAAACCTTATATGCCCCCAGGGTATAACTTGCAACCCTTGCTTTGAAGGCTGGGGGAGTTGTCTACCTCAAAGACCTAATTTCCAGTTTTTTTACTACGTTGAAAAAAAAATGCCATGTCAAAATTTTGATTGGGTGTGCTTTGGATGATGGTTGGCGTGAGAGGGGGATTACTTGCCCTCCTATCACTTTCAACTACTAAAAACGGCAGAAACCCTTCTAATTGCCAATCGAACGAGCCTTTTTGAAGTTTCTACAACATCACTATCTATAAAAACCTTATATGCCCCCAGGGCATAAAAGGGCAAAAGCCACTCAAATTTCCAATTGTATGAGCCCTTTTCGAAGTTTTTACGGCAACTCTTTCGATACGAAGTGCCCTGGACTAAAGGGAAAAAATAATACATTGTGCCAACATCGTTCTTTAATTAGGCAGCGCGATTTTTTTTTATTTACAAACGGGTTACAATAAATAAATAAACAAACATCTCATTTAAAAAACACAATCCAATGCATTACTGCATGCCGGACAAAAACCCGAAAAAAAAACAAAAACACTAAAAAAAAATATATATAATATTTTCTTTTATTATCTTTTATTTACTCGGACCCTAATACAACCCAAAAAAGGTTCAACCCAAAAACAAATAAATATCTTTTCTCGCCTCCCTCTCCCACCCCTCCAACAAAAAAGTGGGAACTTGAGAATCATCCACGCAAACAACCCAACACAATTCACAACATTCACAAAAAGAGAGGAGAAAAAAAATAAATAAAAAAAGGAAATAAATCACCCTGCCTTTTTTAATATTTGAAAGCGATTGGAGAGCAACTAATGCCCCTCTCACAGCCACCATTTCCCCAATTTTTAGATAGCCATGTATTTAATGTAGTTGAAAGTTCTTAAAATTATGGCTTTGAGGACGACAACCCGCTCACAGCTCTCAGGGCAAGGGCTGTAATTATGCCCTGGGGGTAAATATGTTTTTTTTATAGACAGTGTTGTCGTAGAAACTTTAAAAGGGCTCAATCGATTGGAAATTGAAAGAGCTAGTGCCTATTTTAATAGTTGAAAGTGATTGGAGAGTAACTAACACCCCTCTCACGCCCACAACTTCCCAATACACATCCAATGAAAATTTTTAGATAGCCATTTTGTTTAACGTAGTTGAATTTCTGGAAACTTGGTTTTTGAGTATGACAACCCCCTCACAGCCCTTAGTCGTAGAAACATCGAAAAGAGCTCAAACGATTTAAAATAGAAAGGGCTAATACCCTTTTTAATAGTCGAAAGTGATTGGAGGGCAACTAGTCTCCTCCCACTCCCACCCTCTCATTTTCCCATTATGTTTAAACGCTATATTTTGCATAAAGATCAAATCAAAATGCACTGTGTTAATGCTAATTCCCAAAAAGACTTCTCAGCAGTATCCCAAGAACTACTGAGGGTATTATATTCAAACTTTCGGGGATGCTTCTGCTCTTAAAATTTAACTAAATCAAAATAGCGTAAGTGTATCCCAGCTATCAAAGAAAGTAAAAAGATTTTTTTCCCAATGGTATCAAGTTTTCTATTTCAGGTAGACTAGAGGAGGTATGATACTAAATTAAAAACTACTATTTGTGTCTAGATTTTAAAAGAGCGTATGTTGTTAAAAATTGCTGAGTTTTTCTCCACCATACAAATAGCGGGCCAAACTATAAAGTCTTGAAAAAACGAAAAGATTAAAAAAATTATTTTGTTTTTTCCATGAAAAGACTATGCCAATATAAAATAAACAGAATTTAATTAAAAAAAAACTTTTCCCATAAAATAAGTTTTTCAAAGAAAAGTAAAGAACTCCATTCAACCAAGAATGAACAAAAATAAAATCAAATAATCTACCAAGCGTGAAACTACCACAAATCAGCATCAATAAATAAATGAAATCCAAAATGAACAGAAATTACAATAAATAGCCGAGTCAACTCAAAACAAGCAGAAATTAACATAAGTAGGGCTCAATACTCCTTTGATTTCCCAAAACCAGATTAGAATATGCACTTTACTGAAAAAATATAGATATTTTTACTTTTATAACTTTAATAAAACAAATAATATTAACATTTTGATTACTAAATATCCTTAGACCTTAGACGTTAGATCTGCCTGTGTCTCCAGAGGCAACCAGGGCATCAAGAAGGAGCCTCCAGTCTTCCCGTAGGTTTTCTGCTGCAAGTATGTCCTCCCACTGAGGTTGGATTGAAGCATGTAGGTTACGAAGATCTTTCTAGTACGTTCAACGAAGGATATTTTTGGGTTGGCCCCTGTGGCGAGGACCCGATGGCTGCCAATGGATTGCTGAATTTGTTAGTCAAAGATTGTCCATACGTAGTAAGTGAACAAGGTGTCTCCATCCATGGACTCTTATGATATATGGACAAGAGGCTGGCCAGTCTTATCGGGGATGGATTGGTTTGTTATTCTCTGCTGCCAACGGATGTTGAGAATTCTTCTGAGACCTTTTTTTTTCGAAAGCAAGTATTCTTCTCTCTTGTTCCTGGTTCAGTTACCAGGTTTCGGCTGCGTAGAGCTGCACTGGCAAAGCATTGCTATTGAAGAGTCGTAGCTTTAGCCGTATAGAGAAGCTTTGGGGCCGCCATACTTTCCGTAATCTATTGAAGGGCCCATTGGCTTGGCCGATTCTTGTGAGCACTTCTTTTGTGGTCGATCCGGTGCTTTCTATTATGCTTCCCAAGTATTTGATATGGATGACTTGCTCTATGTGTTGGCTTCAGTAAGTGATGCTCAGGGGTGAATCTGTGGTAGCTATGCATTTTGTTTTCCCGTTATTTATTTTCAGGCCGACCTGGCCACCTCTTTCCCTCACTTTATCTGGGAGTTCTTGGATTCTATGCTTGCATGATTCCAGGATACAGCTGGATTCCGTCTGTGCTTGTACTTCGCAGTATGTAATCAATGACGATTACGAAAGGTAGTGGCGACAAGACGCAACCTTGCTTAACTCCTGACAGAATGGGGAAGAAACGAGTTTGGCCATCTGGTGTCTTTACACAGAACTCGCTATCTTCATAAGGCGTAATGATAAGTGAAACTATATTTTCAGGGATTCCTTAATGCAGTAGGATCTTCCACAGACTTTGGCGGTCTACTGAGTCAAATGCCTTTTCAAAATCGATGAATATCATATAAATTTTGGAGAGCCAGTCTCTGCTTTCTTCCCTCAGTACCCGTAGAGTAAATATCAGGTCCACACATGAACGGTTCGGTCTGAATCCATTTTACTTGCCGCGAAGGTGTCTGTCGAGCTGCGAGCTGATTCTCTGCCGTAAAATGTGCGTCAGCAATCTGCTAGTAATGGAATGCAGGTAGATTCCTCGCCAGTTTCCTGGGGGGGGATGCATCGCCTTTCTTAAAGATCTTCACAAGGGTGCTGCGTTTTCAATCCGAAGGTATTTTGGCGGTCGTCCACATTACTGCGAACAGCATTGTCCAGAAATTGAGGCAGGCTTTAACAGTCAATTTGATCGTTTCCGAGGATATCCTGTTTTTGCCAGGTGACTTCCCATTTCTCAGCTTCTTGCTGCTGCTATAGTTTCAGTGGAAGAGCCGCGAATCCGTGCTGATATCTAAGGAAAACAGTCTTGTTGCTGGGATCTCTAGAGGATCGTCTGGTGGAGGTCGATTCAACAGCTTCTCAAAGTGGCTGGCCCAAATTTCGTTTACGTCAGACTGCTTTGTTATCAGTATGCCCAAGAGGTCTTTTACTAGTCCATGTTGAATAGACGATTTCTTTCCAATAATCTCATTGGTGATTTTATAGACGGATCTTGAATCACCTCTCTTCGCTCCCTCTTCTGTATGTGCTGCTTTCCGCTACAAAAGGTTTCTCTGGTCTTTTCTGGCACTCTTCTTTACCTCTTTATCCGCGGATCTGTATTCATTGTTTCTGAGGATCTGTCGGTCGGGGGTTTGTCTTTAGAAAACTGATGCTTTCACATTTTTCCTAAATATCAGTATATGTATATTAAAATGACAATGCACATTCATTTGTATTTTTTTGAGTAAAGTGCAAATTATGTTCTGGCCTTGGGAAGGCATAGAAGTTTTGAGCCCTACTCATGTTGATTTTATTTTTGCTTAATTTTGGTTAAATGGAGTTCTTTAATTTTCTATGAAAAACTTATTTTGTGGAAAAAGTTTTTTAATTAATCAATAGCAAATGCAAATGTGGTAGTCAACCTTTTTGAAATTCAATCGTATACACATATGCTGCCACCTTTCCAAATATTTTGTACTTATCAATATCATTGATTATATCGTCAATTTTAATTTTAGCCATTCGAGTAATGAGATCGGGACGATCTTGAGGGGATTGTTCTATAATAGAGTTATCATTTTTTCTCCTCTCTTTTTGTGAATGTTGTGAGTTGTGTTGGGTTGTTTGCGTGGATGATTCTCAAGTTCCCACTTTTTTGTTGGAGAGGTGGGAGAGGGAGGCGAGAGAAGACATTTATTTGTTTTTGGGTTGAACCTTTTTTGGGTTTTATTAGGGTCCGAGGAAATAAAAGATCATAAAAGAAAATATTACATATTTTTTTTTTAAGTGTTTTTGTTTTTTTTCGGGTTTTTGTCCGGCATGCAGTAATACATTGGATTGTGTTTTTTAAATGAGATGTTTGTTTATTTATTGCCGTAGGAGTTGCCGTAAAAACTTCGAAAAGGGCTCATTCAATTGGAAATTGGAGTGGCTTCTGCCCTTTTATGCCTGGGGGCATATAAGGTTTTTATAGATAGTGATGTTGTAGAAACTTCAAAAAGGCTCGGTCGATTGGCAATTAGAAGGGTTTCTGCCCTTTTTAGTAGTTGAAAGTGATAGGAGGGCAAGTAACCCCCCTCTCACGCCGACCATCTTCCAAAACACACCCAATCAATATTTTGAGATGGCATTTTTTTCAACGTAGTCAAAAAAAACTGGAAATTAGGTCTTTGAGGTAGACAACTCCCCCAGCCTTCAAAGCAAGGGTTGCAAGTTATACCCTGGGGGCATATAAATTGAATTTTTGAAATTCAATAGTATACACATATGCTGCCACCTTTTCAAATATTTGGTACTTATCAATATCATTGATTATATCGCCAATTTTTAGTTTAGTCACTTGAGTAATGAGATCGGGACGATCATGAGATCGGGGACTGTTCTATAATAGAGTTATCATCAAGTTTAATACTTGCTGCTTTTTTAAATTAATTAAAAACAAACTTTTTCCACAAAATAAGTTTTTCAAAGAAAAGTAAAGAACTCCTTTAAACCAAAAGTGAGTAAAAATAAAATCAAATAATCTACCAAGCGTGAAACTACCACAAATCAGCAACGATAAATAAATGAAACTCAAAACAAACAGAAATTACAATAAATAACCAAGTCAAACTCAAAACGAGCAGAAATTAACATGAGTTGGGCTCAAACTCCTATGCTTTCCCAAGGCAAGAACACAATTTGAACTTAACTGAAAAAATATAATTTTTTTTTACTTTTATAACTTTAATAAATCAAATAATATTAACGTTTCGATTACTAAATATCAGTATATGTACATTAAACTGACAATGCACATTCATTTGTATTTTTTTCAGTGACATGCAAATTATTTTCTGGCCTTGGGAAGCCATAGGGGTTTGTAGCCCAACTCATGTTAATTTCTGCTCATTTTGAGTTTGACTCGGTTATTTACTGTAATTTCTGTTCGTTTCGGGTTTCTTTTATTTATCGACCCTGATTTGTGGTTGTTTCACGCTTGGTAGAATATTTGGTTTTGTTTTTGCTCATTTTTGGTTTAATGGTGTTCTTTACTTTTCTTTGAAAATCTTATTTTGTGGAAATTTTTTTTTAATTAATTTCTGCTTTTTTTATAGTGACATAGTCTTTTCAGGGGGAAAAACAATACTTTAAATCCTTTCGTTTTTTTTAAGACTTTATAGTTTGGCTTGCTTTTGTATACTGGAGAAAAGTTTTCAGCAATTTTTAACAACATACACCCTTTTAAAAATCTGCACAAAAAAATAGTGTTTTATTTAGTTTCATACCTCCTCTAGCCGACCTGAATTGGAAAACTTGATGCCTTGGACAAAAAATCTGTTTACTTTCTTTGATAATTTGGTTACACTTACGCTACTTTGATTTGGTTTAATTCTAAGAGCAGAAGTAGCCCCAAAAGTTTGAGCGTAATACTCTCAGTCGTTCTTGGAATAATGCTGAGATGCCTCATTGGGAGTTAGCATTAACACAGTGCATTTTGATGTAATATGAAGGCAACATTTAGTTTTTAAACAATGGGATAATGGGAGGATGGGCGTGGGAGGGGGATTAGTTGCCTTCAATTATTTTCGACTATTAAAACGGGCATCAGCCCTTTGTATTTTCAATCAAATGAGCCCTTTTCGAAGTTCTTACGACAACACCTTCCATACAAAGTGCCCTGGTCTAAAAAAAAAAGTAAATAATACATTACACCCACGTTGGTCTTTACTATTAAAATACCAAGCCTTCCAGTCGCTTTCAAGTGTTAAAAAGGGCACTAGGCCTTTTGCACGACAAAGCTTTCTATAAAAATCTTATATGCCCCAAGGGTATAACTTACAACTCTTGCAATGAGGCCTCTGAGGGGGTTATCATCCTAAAAGACATAATTTCCAGAACTTTCAACTACGTTGAACAAAATGGGTATCTAAAAATTTTGATTGGATGTGTTTGGGGAAACGATGGGCATGAGAAGGGGGTTAGTTGCCCTTAAATCACTTTCGACTATTAAAAAGGGCACTAGACCTTTCAATTTTCAATTGAACAAAGTTTCTGCAAAATGACTTTCTATGAAAACCTTATAAGCCCCTAGGGTGAAACTTACAACCCTTGCCCGGAGGGTTTGGGGGAGCGGTGGTGGAAGGGTTGTCATCCTTAAAGACCTAATTTTTAAAATTCTCAACAACGTTGAATGAAATGGCTATCTTAAAATTTTGATTAGATGTGTTTGGGGATAAGGTGGGCCTGAGAGGGGGGTTAGTTGCCCTCCAATCACTTTCGACTATTAAAAGGGCACTAGCCCTTTGAATATCCAATTGAATGAGCCCTTTTTCAAGTTTTTATGACAAAGATTTCAATAAAAACCTTATATACCCCACGGCATAACTTTTAACCCTTGCCCTTAAGACAGTGGGGGGAGTGTGCTGCTCAATGGTATAATTTCTAGAACTTTCAACTGCATGGAACAAAATTTCTATCTCAAAATTTTGATTGTATGTGTTTGAGGAAATGGTGGGCGTGGAAGGGGTGTTGGTTGCCTTCCAATCACTTTCGACTATTAAAAAAGGCACTAGCCATTTCAATTTCCAATCGAATGATCCCTTTTTGAAGTTTCTACGACAACGCTTTCTATAAGAACCTTATATGCCCCTAGGGTCCTAACTTACAAGCCTTGCCCTGAGGGTTGTGGAGGGATATGTCATCCTCAAAGACCTAATTTCCAGAACTTTCAACTTGGTTGAACAAAATGGCTATCTTAAAATTTTGATTAGATGTGTTTGGGGATAAGGTGGGCCTGAGAGGGGGGTTAGTTGCCCTCCAATCACTTTCGACTATTAAAAGGGCATTAGCCCTTTGAATTTCCAATCGAATGAGCCTGTTTTGAAGTTTCTACGACAACGCTTTCTATAAGAACCTTATATGCCCCTAGGGTCTAACTTACAACCCTTGCCCAGAGGGCTGTTGGGGAGTATCCTCCTCAAAAACATGATTTCTATCTGGAAATCAACTACACTTAACAAAATGGCTATCTCAAAATGTTGATTGGATGTGTTTCGGGAAATGGTGGGCATGGAAGGGGTTTTAGTTGCCTTCCAATCAGTTTTGACTATTAAAAAGGGCACAAGCCACTCCAATTTCCAATTGAATGATCCTTTTTCAAAGTTTCTATGACAAGTTCTTCGATACGAAGTACCCTGGTCTAAAGGAAAAAATAATAAATAATGTATTGTGCCAACATCGTTCTTATATGCCCCTAGGGCATAACTTAAACCCTTTGCCCTGAGGGTTGTGGGGGAGTTTCCCTCCTCAAAAACATTATTTCTATCAGGAAATCAACTACGCTGAACAAAATAGCTATCTCGAATTTTGATTTGATGTGTTTAGGGAAATGGTGAGTGTGGAAGAGTGTTAGTTGCCTTCCAATAACTTCCGACTATTAAAAAGGGCACTAGCCATTTCAATTTCCAATCGAATGAGCCCTTTTCAAAGTTTCTACGACAACTCCTTCGATATGAAGTGCCCTGGTATGAAAGAAGAAAAAAATAATAATAAGACATTGCGCCAACTTCGTTCTTTACTTTGGCATCGCAATTGCGCTGCCTCTGGTTCAGGCCAATCAGGATTGCAAGTCACAGTTATAAAGAAATCTGGGGGTCCAAGGTGGTGAACAATAGCCAAGGCGTCTTCAAAATGTTTAGCAAAGTAGCGTCTTGATCTGACCAATGATGACGATAGTATGACTTCTTCAACAACGAATGCATCCTTTTTGAAGGCGAAGTCTTTAAGAAGTCGTGTAACCCCTTCGTAGTTTTCACGCATAACAGTTTTCTGGTTAAATTTCAACGCCTCAACACGCTTAGCGGTATTAACGAGGTACTGTTAGAAAAGTCTTCCACCAAAATGCAAAGCATAAAACCAATCCTACGCAGATCGGGTGTTACAGCTTCCACAGAAAGGCTTTTCGCATATTCAGGTCGAAAAGCGATACGATTTGTCGGTAATGCAAGCCATGTTATGTGTGGACGACTTACATAAGGGGGTTGAAATAGCATACCTTTTTACCATCCTGAAGTTTAAGCTGGATAAAACATTGGGTAGGTAAAGGGCTTTACATTATGGTCGGTATCATAGGCAGCGCGCTAGCACTGCCTAAGTAAAGAACGATGTGGGCACAATGTGTTGCTTTTTGGTTCTCCATACCGGGGCACTTCGTATCAAAGGAGTTGTCGTAGAAACTTCGAAAAGGGCTCATTCGATTGGAAATTGGAGTGGCAAGTGTCCTTTTTAATAGTCGAAAGTTATTGGAGGGCAACTAGCCCCCCCAAGCCCATAATTCCCCTAAACACATCCAATCGAAATTATGTTTTTGAGACATAGAAAATATGTTTTTGAGGAGGACACTCCCCCACAACCCTCAGGGCAAGGGTTTTAAGTTTTGCCCTGGGGGCATATAAGGTTTTTTTATAGAAGGCGTTGTCGTAGAAACTTCAAAACAGGCTCATTCGATTGGAAATTCGAAGGGCTAGTACCCTTTTTAATAGTTGAAAGTGATTGGAGGGCAACTACCCCCTCCCACGCCCATTATTCCCCCAAATACATCCAATAAAAATTTTGAGATAGCCATTTTGTTGAGCGTAGTTGATTTCCAGATAGAAAATATGTTTTTGAGGAGGACAGACCCCACAACCATCAGGACAAGGGTTTTAAGTTATGCCCTGGGGGCATATAAGGTTATTATAGAAGGCATTGTCGTAGAAACTTCAAAACAGGCTCATTCGATTGGAAATTCAAAGGGCTAGTACCCTTTTGGATAGTCGAAAGTGATTGGATGGCAACTAGCCCCCCTCACGCCCATCATTTTCCCAAATACATCCAATCAAAATTTTGAGATAGCCATTTTGTTGAGCGTAGTTGATTTCCAGATAGAAAATATGTTTTGAGGAGGACACTCCCCCACAACCCTCAGAGCAAGGGTTTTAAGTTATGCCCTGGGGGCATATAAGGTTATTATAGAAGGCATTGTCGTAGAAACTTCAAAACAGGCTCATTCGATTGGAAATTCAAAGGGCTAGTACCCTTTTGGATAGTCGAAAGTGATTGGATGGTAACTAGACCCCCCCCACGCCCATCATTCCCCCAAATACATCCAATCAAAATTTTGAGATAGCCATTTTGTTCAGCGTAGTTGATTTCTAGCGTAGTTGATATTGTTGTAAGGGTAGCGTAATTTAGTTGCGGTGTCAGCCGTAACTACGACAGCTATTTTTATTAAATGAAGCTTTTTTGAATCTTTGAAAGTTCCACTTTCCTCAGATTCTGTTTCCTGTGTTAGACCCAGTTCAAACAGACCTTTAGAATTAGCTCAGGTAGATGTTTTCTTACTTGACGAAACACACATGCTTCCCAAGTATGGCTTACAAAATATTGATCAGTTGTTGCGGTCCATTGCAAATCCAAAACTATCATTTGATAGGAAAATTGTAGATGTTGGATGTGATGTCCGACAGTGTTTACAGTTCAAACCCGAAACAACCGTAGTGAAACACTTGATTTATCAATAAAAAAGTCATCTTTGGAAGAATTTCAAACATGTTCCCTTTGAGAAAAATATGCGGGTAAATCCTGAACAGAAAGCATTTGCAAAGTACATCTTCGAACTGGGAAATGGAAATCTTCTTAAAAACGAACTTAATGAAATTGAATTACCGGAAATTATAATTTTCAGTTGCAATTAAATTGATGAAGTATTTGGAGAATGTTTATCTAAACAAAGTTCGATTTAATAAAGGATCTAGTTATTTTAGTTTCAATCAACAAAGAAGTTTAAGATAAATGCGAAAATTGTTGATCGCCTTCCAGGAGGATACAAATCGTATAAGAGTTACGGGTCTGTAAAGATAAAGAAAAAGGAGGAATTGAATTTACTCCAGAATTCCTCAATTCAATTGACACATCATATGTACCACCACATGATTTAAAATAAAGAAACATAGAATAGTTAGGCTTTTGCGTAACTTAGATATTTCAGGAGTCATTATTGTTACCCGTCTTATTGTTACTGAATTATGAAACAACATAATTAAGGCGAATATAATTACTGGGAACTAATCAGGAAAAGAAGTCCACATATCCCGAGTTACAATGGAATCTAGTAAAGCTAATCTTGGATGTACTTTTTAACAACATCAATTTCCGATTTGACCCGCATTTGCCATGACTATACATAAGTCACAGGGGCAAACTTTCAAATTTGTTGGCACAGACCTTAGTACTCCAGTTTTTAATCATGGAATATTATACCTTGCGTTTTCTTGTGTGAAAAGACAATGTAGCTTAAAAGTTCTGCTACCACCTGAAAATGAACGAAGCTCATATAACGAAGTGTGGAAGGATTCGTCAACAATTATCAATTTCTGTTTGTTTTATATTGGCATCGTCTTTTCAGGGAAAAAAGAGAATAATACTTTAAATCTTTTCGTTTTTTTAAGACTTTATAGTTTGGCCTGCTATTTGTATGCTGGAGAAAAATTCAGCTATTTTTAACAACATACACTCTTTCAAAAGTCTGGACACAAATAGTAGTGTTTAATTTAGTTTCATACCTCATCTAGTTTACCAGAAATAGAAAACTCGATAACATTCGGAAAAAAAAATCTGTTTACTTTCTTTGATAGCTTGGATACACTTACGCTATTTTGACTTGGTTGAATTTTAAGAGCAGAAGTAGCCCCGAAAGTTTGAATATAATACCCTCAGCCGTTCTTGGGATACTGCTGGGATGCCTTTTTGGAAATTAGCATTAACACAGTGCATTTGATTTGATCTTAAGGCAAAATTAATTTTTGAACATAACGGGCAAATGAGAGGGTTGGAGTGGGAGGGGACAAGTTAGCCTCCAATTACTTTTGAATATTAAAAATGGCATTAGCCCTTTCGGTTTTAAATCAAATGAGCTCTTTTCGAAGTTCCTAAGACAACTCTTTCAATACGAAGTGCCTGGTCTAAACAAAAATCAATAAATAATACCTTGTACCCACATTGATCTTTACTATAAAAATGTTAAGCCTTCCAATCACTTTCGACTATTAAAAAGTGCCCTAGACCTTTCAATTTCCAATCAAATGAGCACTTTTTGAGTTTCTACGTGACGCTTTTCATAAACACCTTATATATCCCCAGGGCATAAATTACAACCCTTGCCCAGAGGGCTGCGAGGGGGTGTTGTCATCCTCAAAGACCTATTTTCAGAACTTCAACTACGTTAAACAAAATGGCTATCTAAAAATTTTTATTGGATGTGTTTGGGGAAATTGTGGGCGTGAGAGGGGTGTTAGTTGCTCTCCAAACACTTTTAACTATTAAAATAGGCACTAGCCCTTTGAATTTCCAATCGAATGAGCCTTCTTTGAAGTTGCTATGACAACGCCGTCTATAAAAACCTTATGTGTCCCCAGGGCATAGCTTGCAACCTTGCCCGAGGGTTGAGGGGGAGTGTCCTTCTCAAAAATATATTTTCTATCTGGAAATCAACTACGCTGAACAAAATGGCGGTCTCAAAATTTTGATTGGATGTCTAGGCCCAGGGCATAATTACAGCCCTTGCCCTGAGAAATGTGAGGGGGTTGTCATCCTCAAACATCTAATTTTTAGATAGCCAAGTGTTTAATGTAGTTGAAAGCTCTTGAAATTAGGGCTTTGAGGATGACAAGCCCCTCACAGCTCTCAGGGCAAGGGCTGTAATTATGCCCTTGGGGCATATATGTTTTTTTCATAGAAAGTGTTGTTGTAGAAACTTTAAAAGAGCTCATTCGATTGTAAATTGAAAGGGCTAGTGCCTATTTTAATAGTTAAAAGTGATTGGAGAGCAACTAACACCCCTCTCACGCCCACAATTTCCCCAAACACATCCACGTAGTGTTCAACGTAGTTGAAAGTTCTGGAAATTAGGTCTTTAAGGATGACAACCCCCCTACAGCCCTCAGGGCAAGGGTTGTAATTTATACCCTGGGGCAATATAAAGTTTTGATAGAAAGTGTTGTTGGAAAAACTTCAAAAAGGGCTCATTTGATTGGAAATTGAGATTACTAGGCCCTTTTTAATAGTCAAAAGTGATTGGAAGGCAACTAACACCCATTTCACGCCCACCATTCATCCAAACCTATCCAATCAAAATTTTGTGATAACCATTTTGTTCAAAGTAGTTGAAAAGTCCGGAAATTATATCCTTGAGGATAACACTCCCCCCAGAGCCCACAGGGAAAGGGTTGTAAGTTATGATGCCCCGGGGGCATATAAGGTTTTTATTGAAAGCTTTGTCGTAAAAATTTGAAAAAGGGCTCATTTGATTGGAAATTCAAAGGGCTAGTGCCCTTTTAATAGACTAAAGTGATTTAAGGGAAACTAACCCCCCTCTCACGCCCACCTATTCCCCAAACACATCAAATCAAAGTTTTTATATAGCCACTTCGTTCAACGTACTTAAAAGTTTTAGAAATTAGGTCTTTGAGGATGATAACCCCCTCAGAGCCCTCAGGGCAAGGGTTTTAAGTTATGCTCTTGGGGGCATATAAGGTTTTTATAGATAGTGATGTTGTAGATACTTCAAAAAGGCTCGTTCGATTGGCAAATAGAAGGGCTTATGCCCTTTTTAGTAGTCAAAAGTGATTGGAGGGCAAGTGACCCCCCTCTCACGCCGACCATCTTCCAAAACACAACCAATCAATATTTTATGAAAACAAATTTTTCAACGTAGTTGCAAGATCCGGAAATTATGTCTTTGAGGATGACAACCCCCTCACTGAGCTCAGGGCAAAGGTTTTAAGTTATGCCCTGGAGCATATAAGGCTTTTATAGAAAGCGTTGTCGTAGGTACTTCAAAAAGGGCTCATTCGATTGGAAATTGAAAGGCCTAGTGCCCTTTTTAATAGTCGGAAGTAATTGGAGGGTAACTAACCCCCCTCTCTTGCCCACCATTTCCCCAAACACATCCAATCAAAATTTTGAGATAGCAATTTTCTTCAACGTAGTCAAAAGTTCTGGAAATTAGGTCTTTGAGTTAGACAACCCCCCCCCCCCCCGGCCCACAAAGCTAGGGTTGTAAGCTATACCCTGGGGTCATATAAGGTTTTTGTTGAACAGAGTTGTCGCAGAAACTTCAAAAGGGCTCATTCGATCGGAAATTGAAAGGGCTAGTGCCTATTTTAATAGTTGAAAATGATTGAAGAGCAACTAACGCTCCTCTCACGGCCACCATTTCCCCAAAAACATCCAATCAAATTTTTAGATAGCCATGTGTTTAGAGAAGAGCAGTGTGGTTTTAGAAAAGGTAGAGTATGTATCGACCAAATTTTCATTCTTAGACTAATAATTGAGAAGTGCCTGAGTTTTCAAACACCTTTGGTCCTTAGTTTTATAGATTATGAGCAAGCGTTGGATTCTGTTGATAGAAGAGCTTTAGCAAAGGTTTTATCCTTGTATGGTTTACCAGACAAATACATAAAAGTGATTAGTTCTATGTACGAGAATAACACTGCTGCGGTTAAGGTAGGAAATGAGGTTAGCAGCTGGTTTTGTATTAAATGAGGAGTTAAGCAGGGTTGTGTTCTATCCCCCTTTATATGGATGATTTTGATGGACTTTGTTTTAAGGAGCACAGGAGAGGCAATGGGAGACGACGGAATCAAATGGGGAGGAAAAAATCTTCCGGACTTAAATTATGCTAATGATTTAAGCATCGTAGATGAAAGTGTGAGAAAAATGAATGAAGTTTTAGAGGTTTTGCGAATTCAGGGTGCTAGAATTGGTTTGAAAATTAATGTTACAGAAGACTATGTCACTAAGGCTACGAATAAGTGAAGATGAAAAGGTGACGTTGGGTAATGAAAAGATTGATCAGGTGGGCAGCTTCACTTACCTTGGTAGTATTATTAGTAAAGATGGTGGGAGCAGTGAAGATGTTAAAAATAGAATAGGCAAGGCTCAGGGTGTTTTTTCACAGTTAAAAAAAAGTCTGGAAGAATAGGAAGATAAGTCTGCAAACCAAGATTAGAATATTAGAAGCTACAGTGATGACAGTGGTCAAATATGGCTCTGAAGCATGGACGCTTCGAAAAGCGGATGAAGATTTGCTAGAAATTTTCCAGAGAAATTGCTTAAGGATTGTTCTGGGTACCCAGCTGACTGACCGTATTTCAAACAATAGGCTATACGAAAAATGTGGTTCAATACCGCTCTCTAGGGCTATAATGAAAGAAAGGTTGTGGCTAGGGCACGTTGTGTGGATGAAGGATGACAAATTGCCAAAAATTGTTCTTTTCGACCAACCATCTAGGGCTAAGTGGAAAGCAAGTCGTCCCCGTCTGGGGTGGGAGGACGTCATAAAGAAAGATTTAAAGGAAATGGGAATTTCGTGTTTGGGTGTAAAAAGGAAGGATTTGAATAGATTGGGGTGGAGGAGGAGCGTGCGTAGGTGTGTTGGCCTCAGGTGGCTTGGTTCTGCGGTGAGTTGTTAGTAGTAGTAGTAGTATGTGTTTAATATAGTTGAAAGTTCTTGAAACTAGTGCTTTGAGGATGACAGCCCCCTCACAGTTCTCAGGGCAAGGGCTGTAATTATGCCCTGGGGGCATATCTGTTTTTTTTTATAGAAAGTCTTGTCGTAGAATCTTTAAAAGGGCTCATTCGATTGGAAATTGAAAAGGCTAGTGCCTATTTTAATAGTTGAAAGTGATTTGAGAGCAACTAACACCCCTCTCACGCCCACAATTTTCCCAAACACATCCAATCAAAATTTTGAGATAGCTATTTTGTTCAACGTAGTTGAAAAATCTGGAAATTAGATGTTTAAGGATGACAACCCCCTCCCCCTCCCACAACCCTCAGGGCAAGGGTTGTAAGTTATGCCATGGGGACATATTAGGTTTTTACAGAAAGCGTTGTCGTAGAAACTTCAAAAATGGCTCATTCGATTGCAAATTCAATTGTTTTGGGAAAAGGTGGGCGTGAGAGGGGATTAGTTGCCCTCCAATTACTTTTGACTATTAAAAAGGGCACTAGTCCCTTGAATTTCCAATCGAATGAGTTTTTCTGAAGTTTCTATGACAATGATTTTTATAAAAAAAACCTTATATGCCCCGAGGGTATAGCTTACAACCCTTTCCTGAGGGCTGTGGGGGAGTGTCATCCTCAAAAATATTAATTTCTATCTGGAAATCAACTACGCTGAACAAAATAACTATCTCGAAGTTTTGATTGGATGTGTTTGGGGAAATGGTTGGTATGGAAGGGGTGTTAGTTATATTCCAATACCTTTCGATTATTAAAAAGGGCACAAGCCACTCCAATTTCCATTTGATTGAGCCCTTTTCGAAGTTTTTACAACAACTCCTTCGATACGAAGTGTCCTGGACTAAAGGGAAAAAAATAATACATTTTGCCAACATTGTTCTTTAATTAGGCAGCGTGACTGCGCTGCCTATGATCATGTGTCCTCAGGATCCATAATTCAGTTGAAATTGATGATCTTATTGTAGCTGAAATTCCAAATTCTAACGATCCATTATTAAGAGTATTACTCTTAAAATGAATGATTCATAATCCCTGTGAGAATTTAAATCCAAATGCGAGTTGTATGATTAATAAAAATGGAAAATTCCATTGCTCACTTCGATTCTTCAAAGCAGTACAATTCAGTCGCATCTCTAGCGGATGCTGAAAAACCAAAGTATCGACGTCGTTATGATCCAAAATTAGACGAATGACCTTGCTGTTTGTCGAAAAGATTCTAAAAATCGCCAAATTACTCGTTATAATCGTCATGTCACTACATATAATCCTAAAAGCTTAAAAAGTGCCAACATCACATAAATGTCGAACATGCAGGAAATATAGGTTCGGTAAAGTAACTATACAAATACATCTACAAGGATCCTGGTTGTGGTTCAATAAAGATTGTCAAAAATAAACGGTGCATGGTTCACCATAAAGCAGAAACCTATGTAAAAGGACGCTGCATTACACCAACTGAAGTATACTGGCGACTATTCGGTTACGATATCCAGAAAACTCTTTTTCTGGATATCGTTCAACGATAACGTTGAACGATACCGTGTCATTCACGATAATGTGCCAGAACGTTATCTAATGCAGAATATCAGCCAAGCCCACAAAGATTTTGTAGATATTGGACAACAAGACTCAATGTTGGAATCGTATTTTCGACACAACAAGGCCTTAAAAAAAATGAAAAAGGAGGAACTTCTTTATTATTGGGAAATGCCCGAACACTATAAATTGAATGGCAATACCAGTAAATGGGAACAAAGAATCTGTCGAAAACGTGTCATTAGACGAATTTACAACGTAATTTTGCAGCTTTTCCCAAGTGCTTCTATTTATGGGTACTTTTGCATCATATGAAGAATTCAAAAAGTTTTAAGGATCTTAAAACAATCGATACGTTGTATATTCAACATACAAAAAAGCATGCCTGGTTCATGGCCTTGAATTCGACGATAAACAGTGGTTCGACGCCCTAGAAGAATTGTCACTGTCCAAAATGCCTTCTGTAATGCGGATACTCTTCACACTGATTCTTGTTTTTGGTAATCCTGCTGATCCAAAAGCTCTTTGGGAAAGATTCAAAAATCAGTTGTCAGAGGATTTCATTTTGCATGCAAGACGAAATACTTTATCTAAAGATCATACAGTAAATCTTGCTTATCATATTATTGCATCGAAGTTAAATACGATGGCAATAAAAGGTTGGAATTTTAGTTTTTAGGTGGAACGGTACGGCATGGACAACATTGAGACCTATGAAAATGACCAAAGCTTGGAATTTATAAATTCTAGTGAGTCAGCTGTTATTGGACATAGTATGTATCGGCTTCTGCAATGAAAACAGCTTGAAATTGTTGACAATATTTTACTGGCTGTCAATGATCCTAATTGTTTTGGGAAAAATGTTTTTCATAGATGAACCAGGTGGTACCGGTAAAACATTTGTTTATAAGACCTTTTATCACATTATGTTTGAAAAAATTACAAAGTACAATATATGGCATATGTAGGAATAGCTGCAAATTTATTTTCTTTTGGACTACCAACACAAAACACCTTTGGCTTGAAAGATAACATTTGATAATTAGATAGCGTAGCACTGAATAGCTGCTTCGCAACACGCCGGCTTTTTTTGGCTTATTAGTGCTAGTGTTCCTAGTTTCTTGCACGGGCAATGTAAGTAATCAAAGACCTGACCCTTTTGACTTTGTTTACTGCAGTATTCATGCCAGTTATAATTGAAAAATTGACGATTTACAAACTTTATTCGCTTTGACATGTAGCAGCACCATCTACATTCGTAGTGCCATCTACAGTTGTCATTCTATGGCAATTTGGACTCCTAAAACGGCCACCAGATGGCAATGTTGTAACGTTGCCGGACTCTGAAGACTTAATTCTCCGAACTAGAAGTAAAAGGTGCGGTTGTCGAGGAGGAAAGCGGAATAAGCCTTTCAGCATTCCAGTGCACATTTCGGAGGAAAGGTCGAATCATAAACGAATTCGTAGACCAAGGACATTGACAGTAGTTAACCGTAGACCCCCGTTTGAAATCCCATCCATGCTATGCCCCTGGTACTACGACCCAGTTCCTCATTCTGTTCATGTACCCCCTCCAATGCTTTAACCAGAGTGGTTTTCAGTGAAAACACCAAACTTCTTACTCTGCAATGCCCAGTCACGGAACAACAAAATGAACGAGCTTGAGGTCCTTATGAAACAAAATTGCTGCCCCATAGCAGCAGTGACCGAATGTTGGGACGTTACTGACGAGACGGGTCGTATTAAAGGGTATACGAGCTTTTTCAATACAAGGCGTGATCATGGTCTGGAGAGCCATGGTGGAGGTGTCTGTTTGTATTCTTGAAAAGACATTCGGTGCAAATTGTTAAGCGAACCTACTGACTCCTGTCACGTAGTGGTTTGGGCCAAGTGCAAACCCCCATCCCTATCAAGAATGTTCTTGTGCCTCATCATCGCGGTAGTGTATTATACCCAGAGTGCAAAAAAAAGCAGGAAAGATTTAGTTCAATATCTACAAACATTTATAGACAACAGTCGTCGACAGTATGCAGCTCCCGCATTTATTATTTCCGGAGACTTTAATCAGACAAATAAGCAGTGGATGTCGAATATGCTAGACCTGAAAGAAGTAGTGGCAGTTCCGATCCACCAAAGAGGGAGCATACTCGACCTAATTTTTACGGACGTTCCCAACCAAGACCTACCACCGTGTTCTTTAGGCTCATTACAGAACTCAGACCACCTTGTGATTTTCTAGAAGTCCAAAGCCAGATTCCCAAAATTGAAGAAAACAAAAGTAACGACCCGGCCTTTGACTAAAGATTAATTAAAAAAACTTTTTCCACAAAATATATTTTTTCAAAGAAAAGTAAAAAACTCCATTAAACAAAAAATGAGCAAAAATAAAATCAAATAATCTACCAAGCGTGAAACTACCACAAATCAGCATCGTTAAATAAATGAAACTAAAAAAAAAACAGAAATTACAATAAATAACCGAGTCAAACTCAAAACTAGCAGAAATTAACATAAGTTGGGCTAAAAACCCTTATGCCTTCCCAAGGCCAGAACATAATTTGCACTTTACTGAAAAAATATAAATGTGTTTACTTTCATAACTTTAATAAATCAAATAATGTTAAGATTTTGATTACTAAATATCAGTATATATATATATATATATATATATATAATATATATATAATATATTATATATATATATATATATATATATATATATATATATATATATATATATATTAAACTGACAATGCTCATTCATTTGTATTTTTTTCAGTAAAGTGCAAATTATGTTCTGGCCTTGAGAAGGCATAGGGGTTTTGAACCCAACTAATGTTAATTTCTGCTAGTTTTGAGTTTGACTCGGTTATTTATTGTAATTTCTGTTCGTTTTGGGTTTCATTTATTTATCGATGCTGATTTGTGGTAGTTTCACGCTTGGTAGATTATTTGATTTTATTTTTGCTCATTTTTTGTCACTTCCGACTATTAAAAAGGGCATCAACCCTTTCTATTTTCAATCAAATGAGCCCTTTTCGAAGTTCCTACGACAACTCCTTCGATACAAAGTGCCCTGGTCTAAACAACAACAACAACAAAAAAATAATACATTATACCCACATCGATCTTTACTATAAAAATGTCAAGCCTTCCATTCCCTTTCGACGATTAAAAAGGGCACTAGGCCTTTCGATTTCAAATCAAATGAGCCCTTCTTGAATTTCTACGACAACACTTCCTATAAACTCCTTATACGCCCCCAGGGCATTAATTACAACGCTTACCCTATGGGCTGTGAGGGTGGTTGTCATCCTCCAACACCTAATTTCCAGAACTTCCAACTACGTTAAACAAAATGGCAATCTCAAAATTTTGATTGGATGTGTCTTGGAAAATGGTTGGCGTGAGAGGGGCTTTAGTCTTTCTCCAATCACTTTAAACTATTAAAAAAGGCACTAGCCCTTTCAATTTCCAATCAAATGAGCCCTTTTGAAGTTTCTACGACAATGCTTTCAATAAAAACCTTATATTCCCCTAGGGGAGAACTTACAACCCTCGCCCTGAGGGCTGGGGGGGGGGGGGGGGGTTGTCATCCTCACAGACCTAATTTCCAGAACTTTCTACTACGTTGAACAAAATGGCTATCTGAAAATTTTGATTGGATGTGTTTGGGGGAATGGTGGATGTGAGAGAGGGGTTAGTTACTGTCCAATCACTTTCAAATAATAAAAGGGCACTATCCCTCTCAATTTCCAAATGAATGAGCCCCTTTTGAAGTTTTTACGACAATCCTATCCAAGGCCGTATCCAGGGGGGGGGTTACCCGGTTTGAACCCCTCCCCCCGAAATTTTGACCGAGTCGAAAATTAGTCGAAAAAACGGTTCTGATCAGCTTACGCAGGATATTTGACAAAGTCAACAGGAAAAAATCGGGTAACCCCCCCCCCCCCGAGCAAAAATCCTGGATCCGCTCTTGACTCTATCATTAAAAACCTTATATGCCCCCAGAACGTAACTTACAACCTTCGCCCTAGGGACTCTGGGGGTTTATCATCCTTAAAAACATAATTTCCTTCTTTGATCTCTAAACTTTGATTGAATGTGTTTTGGGGAGTGGAGGGCGTAAGAGGGGGGGGGGGGGAGGGGTTAAATACTCTCCATTCACTTTCGACTATTAAAATGGCAATTTCAATATCCAATCAAATGAGCCTCTTTTGAAATTTCTACGACAACTTTCTATATAAACCTTATATGCCCCCAGGACATAGCTTACAACCCTTGCACTGAAAGCTCTGATGGGGTTATCATCCTAAAAGACTTAATTTCCAGAACTTTTGAATACGTTGAACAAAATGAATATCTCAAAATTTTGATTGGAGGTGATTGGGGAAATTGTGGGCACGAGAGGGGGGTTAGTTGCCCTTCAATCACTTTCGACTATTAAAAGGGCAATAGCCCTTTCAATTTTCAATTGAATGAGCCCTTTTGGATGTTTTTACAACATTAATTTCAATAAAAACCTTACATGCTCCCATGGCATAACTTAAAACTCTTGCCCTGAGGGTTGTGGGGGGGGATGGGTTGTCACCCTTAAAGACCTAATTTCCAAAACTCTCAACTGCGTTGAATAAAATGGCTATCTAAAATTTTGATTGGATGTGTTTGGGGAAAATATGGGCGTGAGAGGGGGGTTAGTTGCAATCCAATCAATTTTGACTATTAAAAGGGCACTAGCCCTTTGGATTTCCAATCGAATGAGCCCTTTTTCAAGTTTTTACGACAAACATTTCAATAAAAATCTTATATGCCCCCAGGGCATAACTTATAATCCTTGCCCTGAAGACTGTGGGGGGAGTGTCCTGCTCAAAGGTATAATTTTCTGAACTTTAAACTGCGTGGAACAAAATGACTATCTACAATTTTTGATTGGATATGTTTGGGGAAATGGGGGGCGTGGAAGGGTTGTTATTTGCCTTCCAATCACTTTCGACTATTAGAAAGGGCACTAGCCATTTTAATTTCCAATCGAATGAGCCCTTTTTGAAGTTTCTACGACGACGCGTTCAGTAAAAACCTATATGCCCCCAGGACATATCTTACAACCCTTGCCCTGAGGGCTGTGGGGGAGTTGTCTCCTCAAAAACATAATTTTTATCTGGAAATTCCTAACACTGAACAAAATAGCTATCTAAAATTTTGATTAGACGTGTTTGAGAAAAAGTTGGGCGAGAGAGGGGGGCTAGTTGCCCTCAAATTACTTTCGACTATTAAAAAGGGCACTAGACCTTTGAATTTCCAATCGAATGAGCCCTTTTTCAAGTTTTTACGACAAAGATTTCAATAAAAACTTATAGGCCCCTAGGGCATAACTTATAATCCTTGCTCTGAAGACTGTGAGGGGAGTGTCCTGCTAAAAGGTATAATAAACTTTAACTACGTGGAACAAAATGGCTATTTCAAAATTTAGATTGGATGTGTTTGGGGGAATGGTGGGCGTAAAAGGGGTGTTAGTTGCCTTCCAATTACTTTCGACTATTAAAAAGGGCACAAGCCATTTTAATTTCCAATCGAATGAGCCCTTTTTGAAGTTTCTACGACGACGCGTTCAGTAAAAACCTTATATGCCCCCAGGACACAACTTACAATCCTTGTCCTGAGGGCTGTGAGGGTTTTGTCATCCTCAAAGACCTAGTTTCCAGAGCTTATAACTACGTTGAACAAAAAGGCTATCTCAAGAGTTTGATTAGATGTATTTGGGGAAAAGGTGGGCGTGAGAGGGGGGTTATTTACCGTCCAGTCACTTTCAACTATTAAAAAGGGCACTAGCCCTTTGAATTTTAAATCAAATTAGCCTTTTTTGAAGTTTCTATGACAACGCCTTCTATAAAAACTGTATATGCCCCCAGGGCATAGTTTACAACCCTTGCCCCAAGGGTTGTGGGGGAGTGTCCTCATTAAAAACATATTTTCTATCTGGAAATTAACTACGGTGAACAAAATGGCTATCTCAAAATTTGATTGGATGTGTTTGAGGAATGATGGCGTGGGGAGGGGCGAGGGGGCTAGTTGCCCTCCAATCACTTTCGACTTTTAAAAAGGGCACTAGCCCTTTGAATTTTAAATCAAATTAGCCTTTTTTGAAGTTTCTACGACAACGCCTTCTATAAAAACACTATATGCCCCCAGGGCATAACTTAAAACCCTCTCCTCCTGGGTTGTAGGGGAGTGTCCTCCTCAAGTACATATTTTCTATCTGGAAATCAACTACGCTGAACAAAATGGTTATCTCAAAATTTTGATTGGATGTTTTTGGGGGAATGATGGGCGCGGGGGGGAGCTAGTTGCCCTCCAGTCGCTTTCGACTATTAAAACGGGCACTAGCCCTTTGAATTTCAAATATAATGAGCCTTTTTTGAAGTTTCTACGACAACGCCTTAAAAAGGGCAAAAGCCGCTCCAATTTCCAATCGAATGAGCCCTTTTCGAATCTTCGACGACAACTCCTTGAATACGAAGTTGCCTGGTCAATGCCCCCCCCCCCCCCAAATAAAAAAAACATTGTGCCAACATCGTTCTTTACTTAGGCAGCGCTATTGCGCTGCCTATGATAAAGGGTTTAGAACTGACTTACAGCCTTATAAAAGACCTAAAGTGCTTACGAGTGATCTAAAGCGTTTATAACAGGTTAATCAAAAAAGCTTTTTGCACTAATTAAATTTTTTTAAAAAATTAAAGAACTCCACTAAACCGAAAATGAACAAAAATAGAATCAAATAATCTACCAAGCATAAGACTACCACAATTGAGTATCAATAAATAAATGAAACTAAAAACAAACGAAATTTAAAATAAGTCAAACTTAAAACGAGCAGAAATTAATCTGAGTAGAGTTGTAAACCATATTCTTTTCAAAAGCCAGAATATAATTAGTACTTTATTGAAAAAAATTCAAGTGAATCTACTTTAAAAAAATGTGCATTGTCAATTTAATATACATATGCTGATATTCATCGCTTAAAATCTTAATTAATTTTTATTTCCTTAAAGATAATGATTTAAAATAATTTTTTCAGTAAAGTACAAATTATATTCTGGCTTTTAGAAAGCATAGGGTTTACAACCCTACTCAGATTAATTTGAGCTTGACTTATTTTAATCTTTGTTTGTTTGTGGGTTTCATTTATTTATTAATACTGATTTGTGGTAGGTGTATGCCATGTAGATTATTTGATTATATTTTTGTTCATATTCGGTTTAAAGGAGTTCTTTACTTTTTTTTGAAAAATTTATTTTGTGCAAAAATTTTTTTGATTAATTTCTGTTCGTTTTATATTTACATAGTCTTTTTTTAGGAAGAAAGACTGAGCCTCTTCTGAAGTTAAACAAACATTCCTTTTATGAAAAACTTTAATACCCCCTGGGCATAACTTAAAACCCTTGCCCCTAAATTCTGGGGTTTGTTTTAACCCCAAAAGCCTTGTTAAATGATATTTAGACAATTTTGAATACAACGGCTATCTAAAAATTTCTATTAGACGCATTTCGGGACAATATGACGTGTGTATAGGGGTGAGAGGGTAGCTGCCCTCTGATCCCTTTGACTCTTAAAAAGATCACTAGAACGTCTGATAACCATTCCAATGAGCCCCCTTTTAGGTTTATAATACCACACTTTCTATAGAAACTCTATATGTTCCCAGGGCGCAACTTACAACCCTTGCCCCGAGGGGTGGGGGGATTTTTTTTCCTCAAAGAAATAATTTCCAGACCTTTCTGATAGGCTTAACAAAATGGCTATATCAAAATTTTGTTTAGAAGTGTTAGGGGAAACGATAGGCGTGGAGGGAGACATTTGCCCTCTGATCACTTTCAAAAATAAAAAAGGCACTAGTCCTCTCAATTTCCAATCGAATGAGTCTTTTTGAAGCTTCTACGACAAAACTTTTTATAAAAACGTTATAAGCCCCAAGGGTACAACTTACGACTCTTGTCATGAGGGCTATGGGGTAGCGTTGTCATCCTCAAATACATAATTTCCAGACTTTTCAACTACTTTCAACAAAATGGCCATATCAAAATGTTGATCAGAAACGTTTGGGAAAATGATGGGCGTTGGGGAGGGGGGATTCTCCTTCTGACTACTTTCGACTACTAAAAGGGCAATTACCCTCTCAATTTCCAATCGAAAGAGCCCTTTTTGAAGTTTCTACGACAACTCCTTCTATATAAACCACAAATGTCCCCAAGGCATAACTTACAACCCTTGCCCTGAGGAATGCAGGGGGGGGGGTTGTCATCCTCAAAGACTTAATTTACAGAGCTTTCAACTACGTTACAAAAACTAGCTATCTTAAAATTTTGATTGTATGTGTTTGGAGAAACGGTGGGCGTGAGAGGGGGGTTATTTACCGTCCAGTCACTTTCAACTATTAAAAAGGGCACTAGCCCTTTGAATTTTAAATCAAATTAGCCTTTTTTGAAGTTTCTATGACAACGCCTTCTATAAAAACTGTATATGCCCCCAGGGCATAGCTTACAACCCTTGCCCCAAGGGTTGTGGGGGAGTGTCCTCATTAAAAACATATTTTCTATCTGGAAATTAACTACGATGAACAAAATGGCTATCTCAAAATTTTGATTGGATGTGTTTGAGGAATGATGGCGTGGGGAGGGGCAAGGGGGCTAGTTGCCCTCCAATCACTTTCGACTTTTAAAAAGGGCACTAGCCCTTTGAATTTCAAATCGAATGAGCCTTTCTTGAAGTTTTTACGACAAACGCCTTCTATAAAAACACTATATGCCCCCAGGGCATAACTTAAAACCCTCTCCTCCTGGATTGTAGGGGAGTGTCCTCCTCAAGTACATATTTTCTATCTGGAAATCAACTACGCTGAACAAAATGGTTGTCTCAAAATTTTGATTGGATGTTTTTGGGGGAATGATGGGCGCGGGGGGGAGCTAGTTGCCCTCCAATCGCTTTCGACTATTAAAACGGGCACTAGCCCTTTGAATTTCAAATATAATGAGCCTTTTTTGAAGTTTCTACGACAACGCCTTAAAAAGGGCAAAAGCCGCTCCAATTTCCAATCGAATGAGCCCTTTTCGAATCTTCGACGACAACTCCTTGAATACGAAGTTGCCTGGTCAATGCCCCCCCCCCCCAAATAAAAAAAAACATTGTGCCAACATCGTTCTTTACTTAGGCAGCGCTATTGCGCTGCCTATGATAAAGGGTTTAGAACTGACTTACAGCCTTATAAAAGACCTAAAGTGCTTACGAGTGATCTAAAGCGTTTATAACAGGTTAATCAAAAAAGCTTTTTGCACTAATTAAATTTTTTTTAAAAATTAAAGAACTCCACTAAACCGAAAATGAACAAAAATAGAATCAAATAATCTACCAAGCATAAGACTACCACAATTGAGTATCAATAAATAAATGAAACTAAAAACAAACGAAATTTAAAATAAGTCAAACTTAAAACGAGCAGAAATTAATCTGAGTAGAGTTGTAAACCATATTCTTTTCAAAAGCCAGATTATAATTAGTACTTTATTGAAAAAAATTCAAGTGAATCTACTTTAAAAAATGCGCATTGTCAATTTAATATACATATGCTGATATTCATCGCTTAAAATCTTAATCAATTTTTATTTCCTTAAAGATAATGATTTAAAATAATTTTTTCAGTAAAGTACAAATTATATTCTAGCTTTTAGAAAGCATAGGGTTTACAACCCTACTCAGATTAATTTGAGCTTGACTTATTTTAATTTTTGTTTGTTTGTGGGTTTCATTTATTTATTAATACTGATTTGTGTTAGGTGTATGCCATGTAGATTATTTGATTATATTTTTGTTCATATTCGGTTTAAAGGAGTTCTTTACTTTTTTTTGAAAAATTTATTTTGTGCAAAAATTTTTTTGATTAATTTCTGTTCGTTTTATATTTACATAGTCTTTTTTAGGAAGAAAGACTGAGCCTCTTCTGAAGTTAAACAAACATTCCTTTTATGAAAAACTTTAATACCCCCTGGGCATAACTTAAAACCCTTGCCCCTAAATTCTGGGGTTTGTTTTAACCCCAAAAGCCTTGTTAAATGATATTTAGACAATTTTGAATACAACGGCTATCTAAAAATTTCTATTAGACGCATTTCGGGACAATATGACGTGTGTATAGGGGTGAGAGGGTAGCTGCCCTCTGATCCCTTTGACTCTTAAAAAGATCACTAGAACGTCTGATAACCATTCCAATGAGCCCCCTTTTAGGTTTATATGACCACACTTTCTATAAAAACTCTATATGTTCCCAGGGCGCAACTTACAACCCTTGCCCCGAGGGGTGGGGGGATTTTTTTTCCTCAAAGAAATAATTTCCAGACCTTTCTGATAGGCTTAACAAAATGGCTATATCAAAATTTTGTTTAGAAGTGTTTGGGGAAACGATAGGCGTGGAGGGAGACATTTGCCCTCTGATCACTTTCAAAAATAAAAAAGGCACTAGTCCTCTCAATTTCCAATCGAATGAGTCCTTTTTGAAGCTTCTACGACAAAACTTTTTATAAAAACGTTATAAGCCCCAAGGGTATAACTTACGACTCTTGTCATGAGGGCTATGGGGGAGCGTTGTCATCCTCAAATACATAATTTCCAGACTTTTCAACTACTTTCAACAAAATGGCCATATCAAAATGTTGATCAGAAATGTTTGGGAAAATGATGGGCGTTGGGGAGGGGGGATTCTCCTTCTGACTACTTTCGACTACTAAAAAGGGCAATTACCCTCTCAATTTCCAATCGAAAGAGCCCTTTTTGAAGTTTCTACGACAACTCCTTCTATATAAACCACAAATGTCCCCAGGGCATAACTTACAACCCTTGCCCTGAGGAATGCAGGGGGGGGGTTGTCATCCTCAAAGACTTAATTTACAGAGCTTTCAACTACGTTACAAAAACTAGCTATCTTAAAATTTTGGTTGTATGTGTTTGGAGAAACGGTGGGCGTGAGAGGGGGTTAGTTGTCCTCCAATTATTTTCTGCTATTAAAAAGGGCACTAGCCATTTCAATTTCCAGTCGAATAAGCCCTTTTTGAAGTTTCTACGAAAATACTTTCTATAAAAACCTTATATGCCCCCAGAGCATAACTTACAACCCTTGCCCTGCGCGCTGTGGAGGGGGGGGGTCCAATCCTTAAAGACCTAATTTCTAAGACTTTGAACTATGTTGAAAAAATTGCTATCTAAAAATTTTGATTTGATGTGTTTGGGGAAAAGGTGGGTGCGAGAGGGGGATTAGGTGCCCTCCGATCACTTTCGACTATTAAAAAGAGCACTAGCCCTTTGAATTTCCAATCAAACAAGACCTTTTTGAAGTTTCTACGACAAAGCTTTCAATAAATACCTTAAATGCCGCCAGGTCATAAGTTATAACCCTTGCCCTGACGACTGTTGGGGGATTGTCCTGCTCAAAGATATAATTTCCTGAACTTTCAACTAAATTGAACAAAATTGCTATCTCAAAATTTTGATCGGATGTGTTTGGGAAATGGTGGGCGTGGAAGGGGTGTTAGTTGCCTTCCAATCACTTCTGACTATTAAAAAGGGCACTAGCCATTTCAATTTCCAGTCGAATGAGCCCTTTTTGAAGTTTCTACGACAATGCTTTCTATAAAAATCTTATAATCCCCCAGGACATAACTTATAACCCTTTCTCTGAAGGCTGTGGGGAGGGGGGTATCATCCTCAAAGACCTAATTTTCAGATATTTCAACTACGTTGAACAAAATGTCTATCTCAAAATTTTGATTGGATATGTTTGGGGAAAGGGTAGGCTTGAGAGGGGAATTAGTTGCCCCTCATTTCCTTTCGACTAATAAATAGGGCACTAGGTATTTCAATTTTCAATCGAATAAGCCCTTTTTGAAGTTTTTACGATAACGCCTTCTATAAAACCTTATATTCCAACAGGGTATAACTTACAACTCTTGCGCTGGGAGCTGTGGGGGGTAGTGTAATCCTCAAAGACGTAATTTATGGATTTTTCAACTACGTTAAACAAAATAAGTATCTCAAAATTTTTATTGGATGTTTTTGGGGAAATGGTGGCCATGGGACAGGTGCTAGTTTTCCTCCAATCACTTTAGACTTTTAATAAGGGCACTAGCCCTTCGAAGTTTGTAATACAACGCTCTATAAAAACCTTATATGCCCACAAGGCATAACTTATAACCCTTGCCCTGAAAAGGTTTGGGGGGGGGTTGTCATCCTCAAAATCATAATTCCCAGAACTTTAGACTACGTTGAACAAAATGGCTATCTCAAAATTTTAATTAAATGTGATTGGGAAATGGTGGGCGTGAGAAAGGGTTTAGTTGCTCTCTACTCACTTTCGACTATCAAAAAAAAGCACTAGCCCTTTCATTTCCATTCAAAATGATCCCTTTTTGAAGTTTCTACGACAACACTTTCTTTAAAAAAAAAACCTTATATGCCCCCAGGTTATTATTTAAAACCCTTTCCCCGAGGGTTGTGGGGGAGTGTGCTCCTCAAATAGATATTTTCTATCTAGAAATCAACTACACTGAACAAAATGGCTATCTCAAAATTTTGATTGAATGTGTTTGGGGGAATGGTGGGCGAGGGGGGGGGGGGGGCTAGTTGCCTTCCAATCACTTTTTACTATTAAAAAGGGCCAATTCAATACGAAGTGGGCTGGTCTAATCCCCTCCCCCCCAAATAACAAAAAAAACATTGTGTCAACATCGTTCTTTACTTAGGCAGCACTATTGCGCTGCCTATGATAAAGGGTCTAGAACTGACTTAAAGCCTTGCAAAAGACCTAAAGTGCTTACGAGTGATCTAAAGCGTTTATAAGGGGTTAATCAAAAAAGCTTTTTGCACTAATTAAGTTTTCTTTTAAAGTAAAGAACTCCATTAAACCGAAAATAAACAAAAATAGAATAAGTAATCTACCAAGCATACAACTACCACAAATGAGTATCACTAAATAAATGAAACCAAAAACAAACAGAAATTAAAATCAGTCAAACTCAAAACGAGCAGAAACTAATCTGAGTAGGGTTCTAAACCCTAATCTTTCTAAAAGCCAGAATATAATTTGTACTTTACTGAAAAAAATTCAAATGAATCTACTGAAAAAATGTGCATTGTCAGTTTAGTATACACATGCTGATATTTATCCCTTAAAATTTTAATTAATTTTTATTTTCTAAAAGTTATAAGTGAAAACAATTAAAATAATTTTTTTCAGTAAAGTACAAATCATATTCTGGCTTTTAGAAAGCATAGGGTTTACAACCCTACTCAGATTAATTTCTGCTTGTTTTGAGCTTGACTTATTTTAATTTTTGTGTTTTTTTTGGGTTTCATTAATTTATTGATACTGATTTGTGGTAGGTGTATACCAGGTAGATTATTTGATTCTATTTTTGTTCATTTTCGGTTTAATGGAGTTCTTTACTTTTTTTTGAAAAAACTTATTTTGTGCAAAAAGTTTTTTTGATTAATTTCTGTTCGTTTTATATTTACATAGTCTTTTTCAGGAAGAAAGACTGAGCCTCTTCTGAAGTTAAACAAACATTCCTTCCATAAAAACCTTTAATACCCCCTGGGCATAACTGAAAGCCCTTGCCCATGAACTCTGGAGTTTGTTTTAACCCCAAAAGTCTTATTATATGATATTTAGACTATTCTGAATAGAATGGATATCTCAAATTTCTATTAGACGCATTTCGGTACAATATAACGTGTGTGTAGGGGTGAGAGGGTAGCTGTCCTTTGATCCCTTTGAATCTTAAGAAAAGCACTATAGCGTCTGATAACAGTTCCACTGAGCTCCCTTTTAAGTTTATATGACCACACTTTCTATAAAAATCCTATATTTCCCCAGGGCACAACTTACAACCATTGCCCTGAGGGCTGGGAGGGATTTGTTATCCTAAAAGAAATAATTTCCAGACCTTTCTGATAGGCTTAACAAAATAGCTATATCAAAATTTTAATTGGAAGTGTTTGGGGAAATGATAGGCGTGGAGGGAGACTTTTGCCCTCTAATCACTTTCAAAAATAAAAAAGGCACTATTCCTCTCAATTTCCAATCGAATGAGTCCTTTTTGAATCTTTTATAACAAAACTTTCTATAAAAACTTTATAAGCCCCAAGGGCATAACTTACGACTCTTGTCATGAGGGATATGGGGGAGCGTTGTCATCCGCAAACATAATTTCAAGACCTTTCAAATACGTTGAACAAAATGGCCATATCAAAATGTTGATCAGAAATGTTTGGGGAAATGATGGGCGTTGGGGAGGGGGGATTTTCCTTCTGATTACTTTCGACTATTAAAAAGGATAATAGCCCTCTCAATTTCCAATCGAAAGAGCCCTTTTTGAAGTTTTTACGACAACACTTTTTATATGACATTAATTCCCCCAGGGCATAATTTACAACCGTAGCCCTGACGGCTGTTGGGGGTTGTCATACTCAAAAACATAATTTCCGCACCCTTCAACTACGCTCAAAAAAATTGCTGTATCAAACTTTGATCGGAAGTGTTTGGGGAAATGATGGGTGCGGGGGGGGGGGTATTTCCCCTCCGATCGCTTTTGACTATTAATAAGAGCACACGCCCTCTCAATTCTTAATTGAATGAGTCCTTTTTGAACTTTCTAGACAACGCTGGCAAATACCTAATTTCGAGAACCTTCAACCACGTTGAACAAAATTTCTATCTCAAAATCGAGCATAACACCAATCGAGGAATGTTTCAGTTAGATATGTTACAAGTCAATCACACCAATCATTACAATATTTCCTGAAGAAAATCTATGTTGACACCATGAACTCTCCTTTAATACTGAAGAAGATCGCTCTACTTTCTATCATTTTTCCTTTTATAGAACCACATGACCATTCTAATAGCAGCAAGTATACCACCATTACTGAGCTACCGACCACAACACAAGTACTTGCTACTACTACTACTACTACAACCTTCTTAAGGTTCTTCGACAGGCTGAATCTGAAAGTGTAATTTACACAAAGATTCGATGGGACGAAGGAACCCAAGAGTTGTTTAAAATATTCAAGCAAAGTGAAGTAGCTTTCTCTACGTTTAAGTTAGGTTCATCTAACTTGGGTTATCATGAGCACACACACAGACAAAACACACACACAAAAAAAAATTAAAAAAAAATCATACACATACAAAAGCACACAAACACAACACTCGCACAAACAAAAACACACAAAAAACACACAAACACACACACACACAAAAAGAGACATGCACACAAACAAACACACGCAAACACCACACAAAAACAAAACACACAAAAAACACACAAACACATACACACAAACACGCAAACACAAAATAAACACACACACAAACACATACACACACAAACACAAAAACACACACACAAACACGCACACACAGAAACAAAAAGCAAACACACAAACACACAGTCACATACACACACACATACAAAAACAAACACACACATTTTTTCGTTGAAATGCTAGACTTGGAATATTTTTGTCGTGGTATACATACAAAAAGTTAGGTTTCTCTATGTTTAAGTTAGGTTCATTAAACTTAGTTTATCATGAGTGCTCATGATAACCTAAGTTAAATGAACCTAACTTAAACGTAGAGAAACCTAACTTTTTGTTTGTAAACCATGACAAAAATATTCCAAGTCTAGCATTTCAATGAAAAAAATGTGTGTGTACGTTTTTGTGTGTGCGTGTGTGTGTGTATGTGTTTGTGTGTGTGTGCGTGTATTTGTGTGTTTGCTGTTTGTGTCTGTGTGTGCGTGTTTGTGTGTGTGTGTGTTTTTTGTGTTTGTGTGTGTGTTTGTTTGTGTGTGTGTTTTTAGTGTTTGCGTGTTTTTGTGTTTGTGTTTTTTTGTGTGTCTTTGTTTGTGTCTTATGTTTGCGTGTTTTTGTGTGTGTACATGTCTCTGTTTGTGTGTTTTTGTGTGTGTGTTAGTGTGTGTGTTTGTGTGTTTTATGTGTGTTTTTTGTGTGTGTGTTGTGTTTATGTGTTTTTGTATGTGTTTTATTTTGTGTGTGTGTGTTTGTGTGTCTTATGTGTGTGTGCTCATGATAATTCAAGTTAGATGAACCTAGCGTAAACGTAAAGAAAGCTACTTCACTTTGCTTGAATATTTTAAACAATTCTCGGGTTCCTTCGCTCCATCGAAACTTCGTGTAAATTACACTTCCAGATTCAGCATGTAGGAGAACCTTAATAAGGTTGTAGTAGTAGTAACAGTAGCAGGTTATTGTGTTTTGGTCGGTAGCTCAGTAATGGTGGTATACTTGCTGCTATTAGAGTAGTCATGTGGTTCTATAAAAGGAAAAACGATAGAAAGTAGAGCGATCTTCTTCAGTATTAGAAGAGAGTTCATGGTGTCAACATAAACTTTCTTCAGGAAATGTTGTAATGATTGGTCTGATTGGCTCGGAATATATCTGACTGAAACATCCCTCGATTGATGTTATTTTTGAGGCGGCGTTTCTGTTGCTAGATTAGTAATATTGTGAAGTTTATAGTTTTCAATGGAATCTCAAGTACAATATGTATAAGTATGATAAAAAAAAATGGCTTGCGACATTAAATTTTATAAACCGAAATGACTTTTACGATAAAATCATAAGACCATTTAATGAAAATGGCTAGGAAATAGAACAAGTACAAGAGGAGATTCGAGAATTATGTAGTTTCTTTGGAGTGAGAGCTCTTTACGTTAAGGGAAACGTGCCGACCGATAAGGTCCTAATAGAAAAATGTGATAAACATATTCCTTTATTCAACCTGGAGGACTTCAATTGTGACAAATACCCTCATTTAGTTCATGACCCTAAAGATGAAGTTCGGTTTCGCTCAATTGGTACCCTCGATGATGCCCGATATTGAAAAATCTATCAGATATTCGGTGATTTAAATTTTTCCTCCTTCTAGCGAAAGGAATGAAAAACTTGATTCCCAATTCTGTCTCCCTGATTCCACCCATTCCCCTCCAATTTCCTTCAATTCCACGATTTTTTGGGGCTGTCCCAGTTGTAATCTATGCTTGGTCATTGAGTATAAATACTTTATTATAAGTTTTCGATCAGTATCAGTTGTAAATTGGAAGGAAAAACATCTAAATCTTATTTAGAAAAAAAGATGAAATATTACATGAAGACTTGCGTACATGATAAGGTTATTGTCGCATTGAATGCCGATAGTGAAAAATACTTGAATTATGAAACAAGTGATAGGGGTGATCTTATTGGAAATGTGTGCTTGCGTTGTCATGACAGTAAGGACTTGAATTCCTTCGAAAGACCGAAATAATTCATTATTACTGATGGTGGTTATGCAAGATTCACTTTTCCAGAGATGTTAGTGCTCAATGAGAATGCTAGTCTGAAACTTTTAGTTGACGATGAAGGGCAACTTCATGCTTATAGCCCTGGTAACACATTACCACTTGATAAATCCTATCGTCATCTTTCAGGTATTAGCATACAAAAGAATACAGGAAGAAGACAGGCCTACTCTTCTATCAATATAATAAACCACATCATATCAAGATATGAAAGCTGCGATCTATGCAAAAATAATATCCCAATAGATAGTGAAACTTCAAGTAAAATAAAAGAAGCATTAGCATACGTTATCTTCATGGAATTTAAAAATGATTTTATGAAAAGCATAATCCACGCAGACGTAAGTAGTACCATCATGGAAAGGGTGAGGATGAAGTATTCAAATAATGCCTGGCCACATAATAAAGTTTTCGTAGTATTGAATGCTAGCAAAGATATTTGAACTATGAAACAAGTGTTAAATATGATCTTATTGGAAATGTATGCGTGCGCTGTAATGACACTAAGGAGTTAAATTCCTTTGGAACACCGAAAAACTTCATTGTTACTGCTGGTGGATATGCGAGAGTATCATTTCCAGAGATGATAGTGCTCAAAGAGAAGGCCAGTCTAAGACTTTTAGTCGACAACGAAGGTCATCTTCTTGCTTATACTTCTGGTAACACGTTATCTACTAATACATCCTATCACTATCGTTCTGGTATTAGCATTTTAAGGAAGACAAGAAAAACACATACATATTGTTGTGACCGTGTCATTAGTCATATCGTATCCAAGTTTCAAAACTGTGAGCAATGCAAAAATAATATTGTAATAGACGACGAAACTGCAAGTAAAATAAAAAGGATATTAATGGGTAATATCACCAAGGGAGTTAAAGATGAATGAGAAAAAACGAAGCATCATCAAGCGTTACTTTTATCATCATGGGCTTACCATAGATGTAATTCATGCAGCCAGCATTATCGAGAGTGAAATGTATGAGTAAGTTTCTAGAAGCTGGGTATACTCCCCTCCCTCTCCGGCAAAAAATGGAAATGTTTGACATCTCATAAGGAAACGTGGTGAAGTATTTTATGTGTAGATTTAAAATGATAATTTTTATGATGATATTGCTTCAATAAAAATATTTTATTGCATAACAGTGTCTTGTTTCCCCTTACGCTATAAACTCTGGTGGAACTGCAGAATCGAAGTAAAGCTTATTTCTATCTTCTACGTGTGTGTGTGTGTGTGTGTTTCGTCTCTCTGTGTGTGTTTGTGTGTGCTTGTGAGTGTTTGTGTGTTTGTGTGTGTTTGTGTATGTTTGAGTGTGTGGGCGTGTATGTGTGTGTGTTTGTGTGTGTTTGTGTGTGTGTGTGTGTGTGTGTGTGTGTGTGTGTGTTCGCACGCTCGTGTGTGTGTGTGTGTGTGTGCATGTTTGTGTGTGTGTTTGTGTTTGTGTGTGTGTGGTGTGTGTGTATATGTGTGATGTGTGTGTGTCTATAACAAAATGTCTATCTCAAAATTTTGATTGGATATGTTTGGGGAAAGGGTAGGCTTGAGAGGGGAATTAGTTGCCCCTCATTTCCTTTCGACTAATAAATAGGGCACTAGGTATTTCAATTTTCAATCGAATAAGCCCTTTTTGAAGTTTTTACGATAACGCCTTCTATAAAACCTTATATTCCAACAGGTATAACTTACAACTCTTGCGCTGGGAGCTGTGGGGGGTAGTGTAATCCTCAAAGACGTAATTTATGGATTTTTCAACTACGTTAAACAAAATAAGTATCTCAAAATTTTTATTGGATGTTTTTGGGGAAATGGTGGCCATGGGACAGGTGCTAGTTTTCCTCCAATCACTTTAGACTTTTAATAAGGGCACTAGCCCTTCGAAGTTTGTAATACAACGCTCTATAAAAACCTTATATGCCCACAAGGCATAACTTATAACCCTTGCCCTGAAAAGGTTTGGGGGGGGGGTTGTCATCCTCAAAATCATAATTCCCAGAACTTTAGACTACGTTGAACAAAATGGCTATCTCAAAATTTTAATTAAATGTGATTGGGAAATGGTGGGCGTGAGAAAGGGTTTAGTTGCTCTCTACTCACTTTCGACTATCAAAAAAAAGCACTAGCCCTTTCATTTCCATTCAAAATGATCCCTTTTTGAAGTTTCTACGACAACACTTTCTTTAAAAAAAAAACCTTATATGCCCCCAGGTTATTATTTAAAACCCTTTCCCCGAGGGTTGTGGGGGAGTGTGCTCCTCAAATAGATATTTTCTATCTAGAAATCAACTACACTGAACAAAATGGCTATCTCAAAATTTTGATTGAATGTGTTTGGGGGAATGGTGGGCGAGGGGGGGGGCTAGTTGCCTTCCAATCACTTTTTACTATTAAAAAGGGCCAATTCAATACGAAGTGGGCTGGTCTAATCCCCTCCCCCCCCCAAATAACAAAAAAAAACATTGTGTCAACATCGTTCTTTACTTAGGCAGCACTATTGCGCTGCCTATGATAAAGGGTCTAGAACTGACTTAAAGCCTTGCAAAAGACCTAAAGTGCTTACGAGTGATCTAAAGCGTTTATAAGGGGTTAATCAAAAAAGCTTTTGCACTAATTAAGTTTTCTTTTAAAGTAAAGAACTCCATTAAACCGAAAATAAACAAAAATAGAATAAGTAATCTACCAAGCATACAACTACCACAAATGAGTATCACTAAATAAATGAAACCAAAAACAAACAGAAATTAAAATCAGTCAAACTCAAAACGAGCAGAAACTAATCTGAGTAGGGTTCTAAACCCTAATCTTTCTAAAAGCCAGAATATAATTTGTACTTTACTGAAAAAAATTCAAATGAATCTACTGAAAAAATGTGCATTGTCAGTTTAGTATACACATGCTGATATTTATCCCTTAAAATTTTAATTAATTTTTATTTTCTAAAAGTTATAAGTGAAAACAATTAAAATAATTTTTTTCAGTAAAGTACAAATCATATTCTGGCTTTTAGAAAGCATAGGGTTTACAACCCTACTCAGATTAATTTCTGCTTGTTTTGAGCTTGACTTATTTTAATTTTTGTGTTTTTTTTGGGTTTCATTAATTTATTGATACTGATTTGTGGTAGGTGTATACCAGGTAGATTATTTGATTCTATTTTTGTTCATTTTCGGTTTAATGGAGTTCTTTACTTTTTTTTGAAAAACTTATTTTGTGCAAAAAGTTTTTTTGATTAATTTCTGTTCGTTTTATATTTACATAGTCTTTTTCAGGAAGAAAGACTGAGCCTCTTCTGAAGTTAAACAAACATTCCTTCCATAAAAACCTTTAATACCCCCTGGGCATAACTGAAAGCCCTTGCCCATGAACTCTGGAGTTTGTTTAACCCCAAAAGTCTTATTATATGATATTTAGACTATTCTGAATAGAATGGATATCTCAAATTTCTATTAGACGCATTTCGGTACAATATAACGTGTGTGTAGGGGTGAGAGGGTAGCTGTCCTTTGATCCCTTTGAATCTTAAGAAAAGCACTATAGCGTCTGATAACAGTTCCACTGAGCTCCCTTTTAAGTTTATATGACCACACTTTCTATAAAAATCCTATATTTCCCCAGGGCACAACTTACAACCATTGCCCTGAGGGCTGGGAGGGATTTGTTATCCTAAAAGAAATAATTTCCAGACCTTTCTGATAGGCTTAACAAAATAGCTATATCAAAATTTTAATTGGAAGTGTTTGGGGAAATGATAGGCGTGGAGGGAGACTTTTGCCCTCTAATCACTTTCAAAAATAAAAAAGGCACTATTCCTCTCAATTTCCAATCGAATGAGTCCTTTTTGAATCTTTTATAACAAAACTTTCTATAAAAACTTTATAAGCCCCAAGGGCATAACTTACGACTCTTGTCATGAGGGATATGGGGGAGCGTTGTCATCCGCAAACATAATTTCAAGACCTTTCAAATACGTTGAACAAAATGGCCATATCAAAATGTTGATCAGAAATGTTTGGGGAAATGATGGGCGTTGGGGAGGGGGGATTTTCCTTCTGATTACTTTCGACTATTAAAAAGGATAATAGCCCTCTCAATTTCCAATCGAAAGAGCCCTTTTTGAAGTTTTTACGACAACACTTTTTATATGACATTAAATTCCCCCAGGGCATAATTTACAACCGTAGCCCTGACGGCTGTTGGGGGTTGTCATACTCAAAAACATAATTTCCGCACCCTTCAACTACGCTCAAAAAAATTGCTGTATCAAACTTTGATCGGAAGTGTTTGGGGAAATGATGGGTGCGGGGGGGGGGGGGGTATTTCCCCTCCGATCGCTTTTGACTATTAATAAGAGCACACGCCCTCTCAATTCTTAATTGAATGAGTCCTTTTTGAACTTTCTAGACAACGCTGGCAAATACCTAATTTCGAGAACCTTCAACCACGTTGAACAAAATGTCTATCTCAAAATCGAGCATAACACCAATCGAGGAATGTTTCAGTTAGATATGTTACAAGTCAATCACACCAATCATTACAATATTTCCTGAAGAAAATCTATGTTGACACCATGAACTCTCCTTTAATACTGAAGAAGATCGCTCTACTTTCTATCATTTTTCCTTTTATAGAACCACATGACCATTCTAATAGCAGCAAGTATACCACCATTACTGAGCTACCGACCACAACACAAGTACTTGCTACTACTACTACTACTACAACCTTCTTAAGGTTCTTCGACAGGCTGAATCTGAAAGTGTAATTTACACAAAGATTCGATGGGACGAAGGAACCCAAGAGTTGTTTAAAATATTCAAGCAAAGTGAAGTAGCTTTCTCTACGTTTAAGTTAGGTTCATCTAACTTGGGTTATCATGAGCACACACACAGACAAAACACACACACAAAAAAAAATTAAAAAAAAATCATACACATACAAAAGCACACAAACACAACACTCGCACAAACAAAAACACACAAAAAACACACAAACACACACACACACAAAAAGAGACATGCACACAAACAAACACACGCAAACACCACACAAAAACAAAACACACAAAAAACACACAAACACATACACACAAACACGCAAACACAAAATAAACACACACACAAACACATACACACACAAACACAAAAACACACACACAAACACGCACACACAGAAACAAAAGCAAACACACAAACACACAGTCACATACACACACACATACAAAAACAAACACACACATTTTTTCGTTGAAATGCTAGACTTGGAATATTTTTGTCGTGGTATACATACAAAAAGTTAGGTTTCTCTATGTTTAAGTTAGGTTCATTAAACTTAGTTTATCATGAGTGCTCATGATAACCTAAGTTAAATGAACCTAACTTAAACGTAGAGAAACCTAACTTTTTGTTTGTAAACCATGACAAAAATATTCCAAGTCTAGCATTTCAATGAAAAAAATGTGTGTGTATGTTTTTGTGTGTGCGTGTGTGTGTGTATGTGTTTGTGTGTGTGTGCGTGTATTTGTGTGTTTGCTGTTTGTGTCTGTGTGTGCGTGTTTGTGTGTGTGTGTGTTTTTTGTGTTTGTGTGTGTGTTTGTTTGTGTGTGTGTTTTTAGTGTTTGCGTGTTTTTGTGTTTGTGTTTTTTTGTGTGTCTTTGTTTGTGTCTTATGTTTGCGTGTTTTTGTGTGTGTACATGTCTCTGTTTGTGTGTTTTTGTGTGTGTGTTAGTGTGTGTGTTTGTGTGTTTTATGTGTGTTTTTTGTGTGTGTGTTGTGTTTATGTGTTTTTGTATGTGTTTTATTTTGTGTGTGTGTTTGTGTGTCTTATGTGTGTGTGCTCATGATAATTCAAGTTAGATGAACCTAGCGTAAACGTAAAGAAAGCTACTTCACTTTGCTTGAATATTTTAAACAATTCTCGGGTTCCTTCGCTCCATCGAAACTTCGTGTAAATTACACTTCCAGATTCAGCATGTAGGAGAACCTTAATAAGGTTGTAGTAGTAGTAACAGTAGCAGGTTATTGTGTTTTGGTCGGTAGCTCAGTAATGGTGGTATACTTGCTGCTATTAGAATAGTCATGTGGTTCTATAAAAGGAAAAACGATAGAAAGTAGAGCGATCTTCTTCAGTATTAGAAGAGAGTTCATGGTGTCAACATAAACTTTCTTCAGGAAATGTTGTAATGATTGGTCTGATTGGCTCGGAATATATCTGACTGAAACATCCCTCGATTGATGTTATTTTTGAGGCGGCGTTTCTGTTGCTAGATTAGTAATATTGTGAAGTTTATAGTTTTCAATGGAATCTCAAGTACAATATGTATAAGTATGATAAAAAAAAATGGCTTGCGACATTAAATTTTATAAACCGAAATGACTTTTACGATAAAATCATAAGACCATTTAATGAAAATGGCTAGGAAATAGAACAAGTACAAGAGGAGATTCGAGAATTATGTAGTTTCTTTGGAGTGAGAGCTCTTTACGTTAAGGGAAACGTGCCGACCGATAAGGTCCTAATAGAAAAATGTGATAAACATATTCCTTTATTCAACCTGGAGGACTTCAATTGTGACAAATACCCTCATTTAGTTCATGACCCTAAAGATGAAGTTCGGTTTCGCTCAATTGGTACCCTCGATGATGCCCGATATTGAAAAATCTATCAGATATTCGGTGATTTAAATTTTTCCTCCTTCTAGCGAAAGGAATGAAAAACTTGATTCCCAATTCTGTCTCCCTGATTCCACCCATTCCCCTCCAATTTCCTTCAATTCCACGATTTTTTGGGGCTGTCCCAGTTGTAATCTATGCTTGGTCATTGAGTATAAATACTTTATTATAAGTTTTCGATCAGTATCAGTTGTAAATTGGAAGGAAAACATCTAAATCTTATTTAGAAAAAAAGATGAAATATTACATGAAGACTTGCGTACATGATAAGGTTATTGTCGCATTGAATGCCGATAGTGAAAAATACTTGAATTATGAAACAAGTGATAGGGGTGATCTTATTGGAAATGTGTGCTTGCGTTGTCATGACAGTAAGGACTTGAATTCCTTCGAAAGACCGAAATAATTCATTATTACTGATGGTGGTTATGCAAGATTCACTTTTCCAGAGATGTTAGTGCTCAATGAGAATGCTAGTCTGAAACTTTTAGTTGACGATGAAGGGCAACTTCATGCTTATAGCCCTGGTAACACATTACCACTTGATAAATCCTATCGTCATCTTTCAGGTATTAGCATACAAAGAATACAGGAAGAAGACAGGCCTACTCTTCTATCAATATAATAAACCACATCATATCAAGATATGAAAGCTGCGATCTATGCAAAAATAATATCCCAATAGATAGTGAAACTTCAAGTAAAATAAAAGAAGCATTAGCATACGTTATCTTCATGGAATTTAAAAATGATTTTATGAAAAGCATAATCCACGCAGACGTAAGTAGTACCATCATGGAAAGGGTGAGGATGAAGTATTCAAATAATGCCTGGCCACATAATAAAGTTTTCGTAGTATTGAATGCTAGCAAAGATATTTGAACTATGAAACAAGTGTTAAATATGATCTTATTGGAAATGTATGCGTGCGCTGTAATGACACTAAGGAGTTAAATTCCTTTGGAACACCGAAAAACTTCATTGTTACTGCTGGTGGATATGCGAGAGTATCATTTCCAGAGATGATAGTGCTCAAAGAGAAGGCCAGTCTAAGACTTTTAGTCGACAACGAAGGTCATCTTCTTGCTTATACTTCTGGTAACACGTTATCTACTAATACATCCTATCACTATCGTTCTGGTATTAGCATTTTAAGGAAGACAAGAAAAACACATACATATTGTTGTGACCGTGTCATTAGTCATATCGTATCCAAGTTTCAAAACTGTGAGCAATGCAAAAATAATATTGTAATAGACGACGAAACTGCAAGTAAAATAAAAAGGATATTAATGGGTAATATCACCAAGGGAGTTAAAGATGAATGAGAAAAAACGAAGCATCATCAAGCGTTACTTTTATCATCATGGGCTTACCATAGATGTAATTCATGCAGCCAGCATTATCGAGAGTGAAATGTATGAGTAAGTTTCTAGAAGCTGGGTATACTCCCCTCCCTCTCCGGCAAAAAATGGAAATGTTTGACATCTCATAAGGAAACGTGGTGAAGTATTTTATGTGTAGATTTAAAATGATAATTTTTATGATGATATTGCTTCAATAAAAATATTTTATTGCATAACAGTGTCTTGTTTCCCCTTACGCTATAAACTCTGGTGGAACTGCAGAATCGAAGTAAAGCTTATTTCTATCTTCTACGTGTGTGTGTGTGTGTGTGTGTTTCGTCTCTCTGTGTGTGTTTGTGTGTGCTTGTGAGTGTTTGTGTGTTTGTGTGTGTTTGTGTATGTTTGAGTGTGTGGGCGTGTATGTGTGTGTGTTTGTGTGTGTTTGTGTGTGTGTGTGTGTGTGTGTGTGTGTGTGTGTTCGCACGCTCGTGTGTGTGTGTGTGTGTGTGCATGTTTGTGTGTGTGTTTGTGTTTGTGTGTGTGTGTGGTGTGTGTGTATATGTGTGATGTGTGTGTGTGTATGTTTGTATGTGTGTGTCTATGTGTGTGTGTTTGTGTGTTTATGTATGTGTGTTCATGTGTATGTGTGTGTTTGTGTGTGTTTTTGTGTGTGTGAGTGTGTGTTTTTATGTCTGTGTGTGTATCTGTGTCCATGTGTGTGTGTATGTGTGTCCATGTGTGTGTGTGATTGTGTGTGTGTGATTGTTTTTGCGTGTGTGTTTCTCTGTGTGTTTGTTTATATTTTTGTGAGTTAAAACGCTAGAAGACACTTATAATGATGATGACGGTGCTGTCGGGGTGTCTTAGAGTAGCTATAGTGCTGTACTGTAGGCTGAATTGTTTGCGAGAACCCGAAAGAATGACTTAAAAATAAAAATTTGGACAAGAAATGTCTGAAAAGTGTTTTGTGAGGGAATGGAGCGATGACAATAGGTGTCTTAGAGTAGTTAAAGTGCTGTACTGTAGGCTCAATTGCTTTCGAAAACCCAAATGAATGACTTGAAAATAAAAATTTTGACAAGAAATGTCTGACAAATGTTTAGTAGGGGGATGGAGTGATGACAGCAGATGTCTTTGAGTAGTTATAGTGTGGTACTGTAGGCTGAATTGCTTGCGAAAACCCAAATGAATGACTTGAAAATAAAATTTTTAACAAGAAATGTCTGAAAAATGTTTTGTGGGGAGATGTGGCGACGACAGAGGGGTGACTTAGAGTAGTTATAGTGTAGTACTATAGGCTTAATTGCTTGCGAGAACACAAATGAATGATTTGAAATAAAATTTTTAAGAAGAATTGTCTGATTTTTTTTTTTTGGGGGGGGGGCTGGGGCGACGACAGAGGGGTGTCTTAGTTTAGTTATAGTAGAGTACTGTAGGCTGAATTGCTTGCGAGAACCCAAATGAATGACTTGAAATAAGATTGTTAACTAGAAATGTCTGAAAAGTGTTTTGTGGGGAGATGTGGTAATTGAAGAGGGGTGTCTCAGAGTGGTTATAGAGCTGTACTGTCAGCTGAATTACTTGCGAAAACCTAAATGAATGACTTGAAATAAAATTTTTAACAAGAAATGTCTGAAAAGTATTTTTGGGGGAGATTTGGAGATGACAGCGGGGTGTCTTAGAGTAATTATACTGTAACATTGTCAGGTCGGTACATTAGTGGAAGGAGGCAGGATGACAATAAATTTACGCTTGAATCTCCTCCCTCACAGATGGTTACCCTCCCCCTGGAGTCCTCTCCCTTTGTCTTTCCTTAAATTAGGTATGTTATTCTTTATCCTTTTAAAGCCACAGTAACACCTTAAAACCTACATCTATTATCAATGCATCCTCTGAAAATGAATGTTACTAGGTGAGAGCCGGAAAATATTTTTAGGATTTTGTGTAATATCCATGAATTTAACTTAATGAAAAATGGGGTATTTCTTTAAAGGCTCTTAATATGGTTTAAATTGCATCTAATATCATTCCCCCCTCTACTACCCTGCGGGGTTGCAGACTAGAAGACCCCAGTCTTCTATAATAGATGGTTCTTTTGCGCATATGATAAAATTTAACATTTTCATTTTTTATTTTTTGTTGTGTTTTTTAGTTGTCTTTTTTATGTTTTATTGTTTATCAATTTGTTTTCATTTACATTGTCTATGTTTCTAAGATTTATTGTTTGGGACGAGTAAGACACACATATCCCCTTTCTTAACATCTTGAAAGCAAATACCTCCCGGGGTGTATCAAACTTGGTAATAAACACGCCGGTATAACGACTGTCAAGAAACAGGGAATCTCAGGTGTCGTGCAATAGTTTATTTTTAGAATATGGTTCAAGATACATAATATTGGAAATGTCTTCTTAGTGATTTAGGTTAGAGCGTGTTTCATTGGAAAGGAATGACCTTTCAAGTCCTGGCGGGGTCATGAACTGTAGAAAAAAATGAATGGTGTTTCGAGCAAACAATGAAACACCGAAAAAGAAAGGCTTTTGGGCGAAAAAATCTCAAAATGGTATTATCTGGGAGTGAAAGATGCGCAATCCGTGTGTACCGCCGTTAAGTTAGGAGAACAAATCTTTGGGGGTTTTGGGCGAAAAAAAACGCCGAAAAAGAAAATGTCTTTAGGGTTTTCGACGAAAATGTCAAAATGGTGTTATCTGGCAGTGACGGATGCGCAGTCATTACGTAAATTGTGTACCTTCGTTAAGTTAATGAAAAAAAAGTATTAGGTGACACTGTTGCGCAATCATTACGGAAGGTATGAGCTGCAAGCGGGGATTCCCCAATGGGTTGTTGTGGTAGGGTTATACATAATTGCGTTAAGCATATTAGACCTGTCTGTTTGAAATGGGGTAAGTTGTAAGACGTTATTGGAGTCCAGAAAGGTGTGTCATGGAGTCTTGGCTAGTGTGTTCCTTTTACTAGAACAGGCGGCTGCACTTTGCAGTTGCGAGGGGCTGGTAGCTCTACTTATCTAGAGGCCAGGGTGTGTTGCGTGGTGCTACATACGCTTGAAACCGGGGTTTGCACCTTGACGTCAGAGGGCATGCGCTAGAAACAGGGGTGAGAGGCTAGGAGCGTATTATTAAAACTTGTGTATTATACGGACCACATTCGAAGTAAACATCTCTGCGGAAACTTGCCAGGGTGTGTCATAGAATAAACACTTAAACTAACCTTTTAACTCTTGGCAAGGGTGGGAATATCACCTCGAAACAGGTGCAAGGGGCAAGGAGCTTATCATTGAAACTTGTGTATTATACAGACCTTATTCCAAGTAGTTCAAAAACCTGGAAATTATACCTAAACTCGTGACACCTGATCATTCCAAGTTTTGATTGAGAGGAAATTTCGCCTAAAACAGCGACACCTGGTCACCAAAAGAAGAAATCACCGTTAAACTTTCTTCTTGAACCTATAGAAGAAACGAGTAGTCCCTAGGGATGTCCTAGAAAGCAGAGTGGCACCACTACTAAAATTCTAGATGTTTTCTTCACTATTTTGCTATCTTTTCTCTTTTTTGTAGGTTTTTCCCTCCCCCTTTTTTCTCTTTTCCGATACCTCCTTTTGTGTCTTACTGAAACTTTGACACACTCTCTCTCTCTCTCTCTCTCTCTCTCTCTCTCTCTCTCTCTAAATCTTTCTCTCTATCTCTCTCTAATTCACTCTTTCACTCTCTCTCTTTCACATTCTCTCGCTAACTTTCTTTTTCTTTTTCTCCCTCTTTCGGGTATATCTACCAATAAAATTAAATATAAACTTTCATGTTTTTCGTTTGTGTAGTCAATTTTGGTCATCCACTAATGCTCTTAGGATTCAAATCTTATAAAAGTTCAAAGCGTAACCAAGAATTTCCAAGAGCATACTTAAAAACTTTGGGATTGACAGTTGCCTATAGGCCTTTGATAGTTTTGTTAGAGAGAAATGCCTTTCCCCGATAAAACTTTTAACAGCTAATCCCTAATCAAGGAATTTATCACAAAACTAAGAGTAAATTCAAAGAACTCGAAGTTAGTGCTTTTACTTCAAACTTACTTGATTGCTGCATCAAAGAATCAAAGTTTGTCGGGACAAATTGTAGATACTAAGTAGTTTTAACTGACAAAGTTGGTAATACTGTTGTTACACTACAGTTTAGAGTTCAGCCTTTAGCATATTGAGTATATATTTTTTATATATCCTTCTAGACACAACCGCTATAATAATTGCCAGGTGAGGCATTAATACTTAGTAGAATATATGAATGTTTGCATAAGATAATTAATGCATGTTGCCCCTCATGATTGTTGGACATGCTGCCCTAAAATAAGTAAGTACCTGTACCACCTAACCAAGAATTTCTATTTTGAAAGTGAAAATATTTTTCCTCAAATTTATTGTCTTACAGCTAAACAAGCAGAAACAAATAAACAAAATACCAAAAAGGCACAGGTTCTGGGAATTACATGAGACTGAGCCATAATATCTTGTTGATCGCAAAAATAAGTAAAATAAGTTTTTAATAACTATCCAAAGGGTAATTGGAAGGAATATTGAAGGTAATTAGAATGAGCATTCCCGTTTGGAAGGAACATTGCGGTTTGTTCAATGTTACAGCTAAACAAGCAACACTGAATTAATAAAAACACAGAAAAGGGTACAGCTTCTTGAAAGTCTCATGGGACTTAGCTGTAATGTCTCCTGAATCAAGCCGGATTAACACACATGGGATTTACCATAAGAAAAAACAAAGGAAAAAGCCCAAGACTGGTTCACACGATAAATTTTTACATTCACCTCTGTTACATATATTCTGTATAAATTTTCTTTAGTTCAAAAACTATATATTTTTCTGCGCATTTCCCTTAGTTCTATATATTTTTCTTTTCATTTGAAACAGTGTAATTATGTGCATTCTTCCTTAAGAGTAATAAAAGTGATAAAAGTATTAAGAAGTTATTTCTTTATAGGTAAGAGGAAAACCTAAACCTTAGGTTTTTCTTGAACAAAAGACTAGCCAAAAATCTCGTCGTAACTAAAAGGAAACCAAACGGAAAAACGATGGTATTTGTGAAAACCCTTGATTTTTCTCATTCGTGAGAATTAGGCATCAAGGAAACAAGTAAAAATGATTTTCGGTAATTTTGTAAAGGGTAGTTGATTGGGATCTACTTATTGTATTCTCCCAGGAAAATTAACCCTGTGGAAAATATCCCCAAGAGCAAAATTAAGCAGCCAAAAAGAAATTATGTCAAATATAAATAATGGGGAAAAGAGGAGAATTTCGGAATTTCTACCTATTTCCCAAAATACAGGCTTAATATATGATGAAGAATATTCTATATTATTTATTTCTACATCTGTATTTATTTTAAATTTATTTTTTCTTTGTTTTGGGGGATGAGGTATCATAGCACAGTTAACCAAAGACCAATTTAAATAATTAACTGATCACAATGAATCGATACCGAAGAATGTCAAATCAACTCTATCAGCCAACAAGGTCATGACCAAAATATTTGAGGGAAATCAGGCATATTACGCATTGATTACCTAAAAAAAGAGAGGATACTTTTGAACATTATTGCAATTTTTGGATTATTTTGACGTTATTTCCCTGAAAGATATCCGCGCTTGGTGACGAAATGGGTTTTTTTTATCAAGAAAATTCTCGGCTGTGCATATATGTTATCACTTTTGCAAAATGTTCTGAGCTATAATATGATCTAGCTCGTCAGCCACCATACCCTTTGGTTTAGCCCCCCGTAGTGTAGACCCTATGGATTCCATGAGACAGATGGGGGGTATACTATTGGAGCTACTAGTTCCTCAAGAGGCTGTTATGTGCACTGGGCCTTACGCAATACTATAGTGCGCTTGTATAATATAGTACACAAGGCCGTATCCAGGAAATCATTTCGGGGGGGGGGGGGTCTCCTCGGGTCAAACCTATTCCATGTCTAACGGTAGAAGAAGACAATAGATAGGAACATAAAATACTGTATATTGAATTTGAACAACGTAATAATTACAAAATCAATTCGACTTGTTTTTGAGTTTCGAACATGTCAATAACTGTAGCAATGTCAATAGCAACATCCCTGTGCACTGACAGTAACGCTAAACCTGTCAAACGTTCTTCACCGGTTGCATTTCGTAGCCATGTCTTAAGCCGTCGCAAGGTAGAGAAAGTCCTTTCCGGTATAGCAATTACACAGGCCAAGTAGCTAAAATTGTAAGAAGGCGGCTTATGTTTGGAAAGAAATCAGCATTGCACGTATCAAGTGCAGCCAAAGCCGACACTGGTATTTCTTTGTTGTTAACGTTCTGCCACTTCGTTTTCCACGATTTCAGTTCGTGGCTTAGGGAATCTGGTTCTTGTAAAAGGTGTTGTAACTATCAGTATTCTCATTGATTTCTGCCTCAGACAAGTTTCTGTTGTCTAAGTTCGCAGGTATGAAGCCACTTAAAGTTGTCAAAATTGTACGATGCACCGTAAATCTATCCATGAGTTCTAACATAAAGTAGTCCATTAATAGAATGTATATTGAAGTTCTGTACGCTTCTTTTGGTGAACCGATGTCATAGTGGTCGTTTCAACGACGACCAACTCTTGGAAACGACAATTCTATCTTCAGATCTCAGGCAAAATGTTCAATTTTTGAATACATCGAGTCGAATGAAGAATCTACGTCTTCACGTAGGCCCACAACTGTCTGCACTACAGTTTCAACATGGTTACATGCAAGTGGCAAGTCACAGTCAACAGCTTGAAGAACTTTACAAAGCGGCAACGTAAGATCAAAGAGTTCCTTTGTCACCAATATACTGGTCAGAAGCGGTCCTTATTCCATTGAGCTTGCTAACTGACAGGACTTGCGGAAGTCTCAGCATTCGTGTTTCCTTCTTGAAGCTCTTCCAGTGCTTCTATAATTGGCTTATAGAGCTCCACAAGTTAGTTAACGGCATCGTTCCTCTGCACCCACCGTGTTTCACAAAGGGCAATGAGAGTAGTTTTTCTAGATTCTGGCGAGCATTTTCGAATTCTGTCTTTTAGTACCTGGGTACGGGAGGGGGACGAGTAAAAAAAGTGGCAGCTCAGAGATATTGTCCCAAAACACGTTTTCAAGACTGGAATGGAGCAAGCTGAAGCGATCTCCAGGTTGAGTTATGTGCTCCACAGTGGACATAAATTGTTAGCGGATACTGATATCTAAACCAAGGTTGAGTGCATCTCAGGTGCCCACTCAAGCAGCTTCTCCGTCATTTCCCTATCCTACAAGCTTGCTCAAATCCAACCCATGGATTTTCAAGGGTTCTAATATTGTTGTGGCCAGACCTTGTCCGGTTAAATCTGATACGGGAACAAACCCGAAAAAATATTCGCCCAAAGCTCTGTTTAAAACATATCGAACACAAATGGACAACCGAATGCTATTCGGCTAAAGCCGAACAGCATACACTTTCGTTTACCCTTTTAACAATATCAGCTTGAATGATCTTTCCACAAACACCAATAAGCTCATTTTGCACAACTGGAGACAGATACATCCCATTTCCCACACTTTTTTCATTATGCTGTTTCATCTCGTCATCACCACCTCGCTTTCTCATTCGGAAAACAAGCCATCCAGCTTTGCTGAATCCTTAAATTACGTTTGCCTGATGGTGAAAATGAGTAGCTCTTGCCAGGCAGCCAAGGAGATTCAAATAACTGCAACTTCGCAGTAACATGTAAATCACAGGCCCTGTTGACAAATGGACAGCTGCTCTGTGTTTCTTATATAAGATGTTCATCCGCGAAATCCAAAAAGCATACACTTTCGTTTACCCTTTTAACAATATCAGCTTGAATCATCTTTCCACAAACACCAATAAGATCATTTTGCACAGCTGGAGACAGATACATCCCATTTCCCACACTTTTTCAATATGCTGTTTCATCTCGTCATCACCACCTCGCTTTCTCATTCGGAAAACAAGCCATCCAGCTTTGCTGAATCCTTAAATTACGTTTGCCTGATGGTGAAAATGAGTAGCTCTTGTCAGGCAGCAAAGAAGATTCAAGTAACTGCAACTTCGCAGTAACATCTAAATCACAGGCCCTGTTGATGAATGGACAGCTGCTCTGTGTTTCTTATATGAGATGTTTCATCCGCTAAAACAAAATAGCATACACTTTCGTTTACCCTTTTAACAATATCAGCTTGAATCATCTTTCCACAAACACCAATAAGATCATTTTGCACAGCTGGAGACAGATATATCCCATTTCCCACACTTTTTTCAATATGCTCTTTCATCTCGTCATCACAACATCTCTTTCTCATTCTCAAAAGAGCACGGAAATTTCAATCGTTTAAAGCTAATTCTTTTTTTTTTCGGGACGCAGATGACCGTGATTATTCGTACCCTGAGGGGCTAGCTGCTTTCGACCACAAAAAAACAACAGTTTCTACAACCGATTTGAGTCTCATGCGGTTTTCTTTTGCTTGAGCTTTCCGAGCATCATCTAACTTGAAAAAAATATTGTTTTGCTTGCCTTTCTGCACGGCTAAAAAGCCCTCCGCAAGTTCAACACTTCCTATATGGAAATTCAATTTACAGTGACAAGCGAAAATTCAATCGCGTCTTTCCACGCTGTAAATGGATTTAGGACCAGTACTCCAAGCCTTTGGTGATTTCCTTTACCAGAGTATTCAGCTGCAAAGATTACATGGTATTTGCGGAAAGCACCCTTAGATTTATCCGAGTACACAAGCCGCGGAAAACGAGACTTCTAGCTTTGCTGAAACCTTAAATTACGTTTTCCTGATGCTGAAAACGAGTAGCTCTTGTCAGGCAGCCACGGAGATTCAAGTAACTGCAACTTCGCAGTAACATCTAAATAACAGGCCCTGTTGACAGCTTGTCCAATGTCATTTTGTGGGATCTGAAGATGTTTGCTGCCTTGGAAAGTCTCCTGCGTTGACGAGTTGTCATTCCTGGAGAAAACTTTCAAGGTTAGAACTCGCTAAGAGTCCTAAGACAACGATCCCCTGTTCACTAACAGTTTTTCAAGATAAAACACTCAGGCGCTCAGTTCAACTAACTTGACATCTCTGAAACTAGCATTTTTATCACAGGAAATAAAGCAACTTCTTTATACCAGACGATTAGTTTTAGCTTGGTTGGAAAATAATTGCAGCTATGTTTTATTTAAGTATTTATTTGGCATTTTTTTGGTATTTTTATTTGGTATAAAAAAGTAGGCGATATCAATTTTTATATATCTGTTGGAAGGCTAATTTTTTTTATATTAGTGCACCTGTGTCCGCTAGTCAAGCGGGGAAGCCTACGTAATATGGAAAGTTTACTTATGTTGAGGATGACACAATCTTGCAGAAAGTGGTAGACTTATTGGGAATGACGTAATCTCGCATGACTTGTTTCTTGAGGGGGCCCGTGGGGAATCCCCACTTGTAACTGAGCACGGCACACACGTGAGCCTTACATAATGACGGCGCGCACGTGTGATGTTACGAAATGAAAGTGCACACATGGGATGTTACTTAATGACAGCGCAAACGTGGAATGTTACGTAATAATTTAAGAGATTTTTTTCTTCAATGCGTTTTTTTCTAAAAGATTTTCTTTTCTTTCAGTGCAATTCTTACCTCAGTGAACCTTTATAATCTAAAGATTTTTGCCAACTTTGGGATTCGAAAGAGATTTCCCACCAATGGAAATGTGTGCTAGACAGCTGGACCAAGAAATCCTTCCTAATATATTGACTCGGGAAATAATTTCTAATGGAACCGCTACGAAAAATTATAGATCACGTGTTTCCTATGTCTGAAATAATAGACATGCAGGAGAGAAAATTGATCACTGGAATTGACGTCCGCCTGCTTGTTACTGTGTTATTCATTTTTTAACGTGACCTAGTTAGGTATTGTTAGGTATTGAATCAGTGAGATGTCAAATAGCATTGGCTTTAGATATTTAATTGCGTAAATGATTGTGTATTTAAGATTCATCCTAGAATAAGACGTCTAAAGACAAAGATCTTTATTGTACATACAAGTTTTATTAATAGTAAAAAATAAATTATAAAATCATAAAATAACAGAAACAAGCAATTAAAACTCTACAAACCGAAAAATAAAACATGAAAAAGCTTATAAACGATAAAATATAAGCAACAAATCACGAATTAAAGAAACGAAGGGACCCTAGGAACCAATTCTAGGGGGAAGGCAGGAGGGTTGATATTAGAGGTAAATTTAAATCATACTAAGAGATATTTCTGAGGAGTTTTAATGAAAATACCTTGTTTCTTTGAGCCAAGACTACGCATTCCTGGTTAAAAAGCGCACATTTGAATGATATTTTTCTTCATATTTCGCATATTCTCTAGAGGTGAATTTAAGCCACATTAAGAGATATTTTTGAGAGCTTTTAATGAAAATGTGCCGTTTCTTTAACTGGGTGTTAGATTTCAGTCCACTCAACGCCGAAAAAATCTTTTAGCATCTCCCACCTTAACTTTAAGTTTTAGAACTTGTTAGTCGAAGGCAATTCAAGTCATCTATAAGAAGTATTTGGTATGTTGTTAGAATTTTTGTGTTTTGTAGCAAGTATTTTGTGTTCTGCACCAACTATTTTGCGTTCTGTTAGAACTATTTTAGAATTGTGCAAAGTATTTTTGTAATTTGTAAGAATGATTTTCTGTTTTGTAGGAATTATTTTGGATAATGTTTAAAATTTTTCATTTTCTAGAAGAAGTATTTGGGATACTGTCACAATTTTTGTGTTTTTTTGTTTTGTAGCAAGTATTTTGTGCTCTGGTCAACTATTTTTTATTCTGTTAGAACTATTTTAGAATTTTGCATAGTGTTTTTGTTTTTTAAGAATTATTTCTGTTTTGTAGGAATAATTTTGAATTAGAATTGAACTTTTTTATTCTATAAGAAGTATTTGGGGTGCTGTTAGAGTTTCTGTGTTTTGTAGCAAGTATTTTATGTTCAACGCCAACTATTGTTCATTCTGTTAGAAATATTTTAGAATAGTGTAAAGTATTTTTGTATTTATAAAAGTTATTATTGTTCATTCTGTTAGAAATATTTTAGAATAGTGTAAAGTATTTTTGTATTTTATAAAAGTATTTTGTTTTCTGCACCAGCTATTTTGCGTTCTGTTAGAGCTATTTTAGAATTGTGCAAAGTATTTTTGTATTTTGTAAGAATGATCGCCTGTCTTGTAGGAATTATTTTGGATAATTTTTTTGATAACGTTTAAAATTTTTTGTTTTCTATAAGAAGTATTTGATATACTGTTAGAATTTTCTTGTTTTGTAGCAAGTATTTTGTGTTCTGCACCAACTATTTTGCGTTCTGTTAGAATTATTTTAGAATTTTGCAAAGTATTTCTGTATTTTCTAAGAGTTATTTCTATTTTTGTAGGAATTATTTTGGAACATGTATGAAATTTTTGTATTCAATAAGAAGTATTTGGGATGTCGTTAGAATATTTTTCTTTTATAGCAAGTATTTTGTGCTCCGCACAAACTATTTTTCATTCTTTTAAAATTATTTTAGAATTGTGCCAAGTATTTTTGTATTTTCTAGGAATAAATTCCTGTTTCTTAGTAATTCTTGGATTATGTTTGAACTTTTTGCATTCTATAAGAAGTATTTTGGATGTTGTTAGAATGGCTATGTTTTGTAGCAAGTATTTTGGCTTCTACACCAATTATTTTTCATTCTGTTAGAACTATTTTAAATTGTATAAAGCATTTTTGTATTTTTAAGAGTTATTTGAGTTTTGCTGGAATTATTTCCGATTTATATGAGCCTTTTGTATTCTATAAGAAGTATTTGGAATTTTTTTCAAATTTTTGTGTTTTGTAGCAAGTATTTTGTGTTCTGTACCAACTATTTTTCATTCTGTGGAACTATTGTAGAATTGTGTAAAATATTTTTGTATTTTGTAAGAGTTATTTCTGTTTCGTATAAATTATTTGTATTGTTTTTGAACCTTTTGTAATTCATAAGAAGTATTTGGGATGTTGTTAGAATTTTTGTGTTTTTAGCAAGTATTTTGTGTTCTGCACCAACTATTTTTCATTCTGCTGGAACTATTGTAGAATTGTGTAAGTTATTTTGGATTTGTAAGAGTTATTTCTATTTTCTAGGAAATATATGGATTATGTTGAACCTTTTTTTGTATTCTAAAAGAAGTATTTGGGATGTTGTTAGAATTTTTTTGGTTTGTGTAGCAATTATTTTGGTTTTGCACAACTATTTTTCATTCTGTTCGAACTATGTTAGAATTATGCAAAGTATTGTTTTGTATTTACTAAGAATATTTCGTTTTGTAAAGAATCATTTCGATTATGTTTGAACTTTTCTTGATTGTACTATAGTATTGTGCGAGACCTAGTGCATCGTGAGGGACTAGCAGCCCAATAGTATAGCCTTGTGGCGTCGTTCAAATCCATAACTCCCTCCTGACTGATTTTTATGTATTGGTCTGATTTCTAAGGATATTCTATAAATCTAAATGTCTCGGGACATGAGGAAAAGGCTTACTCAGAAATGTTTTAAATCTAGTCTTTTTCAAAATAAAGTGGATTTTTTTTTACAAAATAAACTAGAAATAAGAAAAGGGGTGTAAATTGCCTAGGGAACATCAGAATTTAACAATGATAGAGCAATTTCCCACAGTTAAAAAATGCAAGTTAGTTTTTAAGCTATGTTTTGGGAAAAGGTTGAAAATGCCTTCTAGGCGTGATATTGCGGCCCAAAGGGTGCATTGGTTGGGTACATTTTGCCACGCTGGTACCAAGTGCACGTAATCAGAAGAAATGCTTATTGGTTTTCTTGAAGTTAAAAACCCTTTTTAGTGTTAAAACGGATTGATTTTTTACTGAAAAACGCTGATGCCAGGCCGTTTGTTGATATAGTGTGCTTCAGAGGGATGCCATGTGCCAGCAATAGATTACCACGGAGGCAGCCATATACAAATCTTGCGAATAAGGCAGAACTTAGATTGGATTGGTGGAATCGCAACAGTGGATTGGGGCAGCAGAGGGATCGGGATCCTGGGTCGGAGTGGAATAGTGGGAACTAGGAATGGTTGAACGGAGTGGAAGCAGCAGAATTTGAGGTGGAACCGATGTAACAGGGGTCGAAAGCGTAGGGCGAATTCGATATTCACTTTATTAAAGAAAATTTACGAAAAATGTCTTAGGGAATGATGAAGGGTGCCAGAAGGGCCCGTCTCAGTGAGCACAGCGGGGTGAAATGCATAGTGTATCAAGGGTTGACTTGCAAAAACTTGAAGGAATGGATTTAATGCATGAGTTTTTACAAGAAAAATATCTAAAAGTCCAAAAATGATTAGGGTGCCAGAAGGTGCCAGAGGGCATAATTAGTACGGCACAATGGAGTGAACTGACATGGTGTATCAGGGAGGGTTGGTTGCGAAAAATTAGTGGATTTAATCATTCTTCTTAACATAAATATCTGAGAAAATGTTTAGGAATGATTAAGTGTGCAGAATAGTGCAAATGATTAGTCCATAGTGTGGACGACAGCAGAGTGAATTGAGGGCTGACCTAATACATTTAGGATGGCTTGCCCCCCCCCGAAAACACGAACAAAATAGATTTAACCATGATTTTAACAAGAAAAACCGGAGGACACAAAAAAATGCCAAGAAAAAATGCCCTAAGAAATGATGAGGATGCCAGAGGTTACCAGAGGGCAAGTCATAGTGTGGCATGGTGGCGCGAATTAACAAGATATATAACGCTTATAATGGCTTGCAAGAACTCGAACCAATGGATTTAAAGCATGATTTTAACAAGAAAATACCTAAAAAATGCCTGAGAAAGGACGAGGGGTACCAGAGGGCCATTCATAGTTTGGCACGGTGGTATGAATTGACATGGTCTATCACGTTGAGGGTGGCTTGTGAAAATACGATCCAATGGATTTAAAGCATACTTTTAACAAGAAAATACCTGAAAAATGTCTTAGGGATGATGACGGGTTCTATAAGGTGTCGTTGGCCCTAGCGGCGTGCCCTAGAGGGAGGGGCATCACGCTGGGGTTGGATTGCTAAAACACAAATCAATGGATTGAAAGCCATAGTTGTATCATGAAAATATCTGAAAAATACCTTTAGAATGATAAAGGGGGCCAGTGGGTGTCGTGAGTCATCCATAGTTTGCCACGGTGGCTTGAATCGCCATGAGGAGGGGGGGTCAAGTTGGGATGGATTACTTAAACACAAATCAAGTGATTTAAAGTTTTTTTCCAAGAAAATATCTAAAATGCCTTCGGAATGATGAAGGGTGCCGGAGGGTGCTGTATGCGATCCATAGATTGCCACGGTTACGTGATTTGCCCTGGACTAACACGTTATACCGCTTAAAGGTTAGGTGGGAGGTGTTAAAAGAATTTGTCTGGTTTGAAAGCCTTTTGTTTAATCTTAGTGCTAGTGATTGGTGTTCAGTAATAAAATCTGAGTATGTTCATTTGTCACCAGCCTCATTAATGAGCCAGCTGCATACACTAATTGAAAAATATGTTCCATAGTAAAATCTTCAAGTAAATATAAAGCCAAGATGTCTTGGATGTTTCATAGTCTTGGGAAATCGACACTGAAGAAGTCAGAGCTTTTCAAGCTGGATTGCAAAAGCCTTGAACCTGATGATTTATAAAAGTATTAATTAAAATTTTTTTCCACAGAATAAGTTCTTCAAAGAAAAGTAAAGAACTCCATTAAACCAAAAATGAGCAAAACATAAAGTCAAATAATCTACCAAGCGTGAAACTACAACAAATCAGCATCGATAAGTAAATGAAACCCAAAACGAACAGAAATTACAATAAATAACCGAGGCAAACTCAAAATGAGCAGAAATTAACACGAGTAGGGCTCAAAACCCTTATGCCTTCCCAAGGCCAGAACATAATTTGCACTTTACTGAAAAAATATAAATGTTTTCACTTTCATAACCTTAATAAATTAAATAATATTAACATTTTGATTACTAAATATCAGTATATGTATATTAAACTGACAATTCGCATTCATTTGTATTTTTTCCAGTAAAGTGCAAGTTATGTTCTGGCCTTGGGAGGGAATTGGGGTTTTGAGCTCTACTCATGATAATTTCTGCTCGTTTTGAGTTTAACTCGGTTATTCATTGTAATTTCTGTTCGTTTTTGGGTTTCATTGATTTATTGATAATGATTTGTGGTAGTTTCACGCTTGGTAGATCATTTGATTTTGTTTTTTGCTCACTTCTGGTTTAATAGAGCTCTTTACGTTTCTTTCAAAAACTTATTTTGTGGAAAAAGTTGTTTTTATTAATTTCTTTCGTTTTATATTGACATAGTCTTTTCAGGGAAAACGAAAATAATACTTTAAATCTTTTCTTTTTTTAAGACTTTATAGTTTGGCCTCTTATTTGTATGCTGGAGAAACATTTTCAGTAGTGTTTAACAACATACGCCCTTTTAAAAGCTGGACACAAATAGTAGCGTTTAATTTAGTTTCATACCTCATCTAGTTGACTGAAATAGAAAACTTGATACCATTCACAAAAAAATCTGCTTACTTTCTTTGATAGCTTAGATACATTTATGGTATTTTTACTTGTTTAAATTTTAAGAGCAGAAGTAGCCTCGAAAGTTTGAACATAATACCCTCAGTCATTCTTGGGATACTGCTGAGAAGCCTTATTGGGAATCAGCATTAACACGGTGCATTTTGATTTAATATTAAGGCAACATTTAGTTTTTAAGCATAATGGGCAAATGGGAGGATAGGCATGGGAGGGAGACTAGTTGCCCTACAATCACTTTCGACTATTAAAAAGGGCATTAGGCCTTTCTATTTTCAAATGAATGAGCCCTTTTCGAAGTACCTACGACAACTCATTCGATACGAAGTGCCCTGGTCTAAAAAAAAAAATAATAATACATTGTACCCAGATCAATCTTTGCTATACAAATGTTAAGCCTTCCAATCACTTTCGACAATTAAAAAGAGCACTAGCCCTTTTAATTTCCAAATGATTGAGCCCTTTTGGAGTTTCTACGACAAAACTTTCTATAAACACCTTATATACTCCCAGGGCATAACTTACAACCCTTGCTCTGAGGGCTGTGAGGGGTCGTCATCCTCAAAGACCTAAATTCCAGAACTTTCAACTACGTTAAACAAAAAATCTATCTCAAAATTTTTATTGGATGTTTTTGGGAGAATGGTGAGTGTGAAAGAGGGTTAGTTGCCCTTCAATTACTTTCGACTGTTAAAAAGAGCACTATCCCTTTCAATTTCCAATCAAATGATCCCTATTCAGGTTTCTACGACAAAACTTTCTATAAAACCCTTATATGCCCCGAGGGCATAACTTACAATCTTTGCCCTGAGGTTTGTGGGATGGGGGTGTCTCATCCTCAAAGACCTAATTTCCAGAACTTTCAACTACGTTGAACAAAATGAATATTTCAAAATTTTGATTGGATGTGTTTGGGAAAATGGTGGACGTGAGAAGTTCAAGTTTCAAGGTTTAATTTTAAAATATCTGCACAAAATAAACATAAATAGAGGGTGAACGCCGGAGACACAAGGTTGATTGACAAAAACCCGGTACATTAATCGGAATAAACCTGTTTGATAACAAAAAATAAATGAGAGTCATTCCATGAATCACCAATAGACGGGCACCCACCCCACAAACCCACCGACACCGGGCAAAGATCCACCCAAAACACAACAATAAAAAAACCAACGGGAGAACAAGGGTAACCGATGACAGGCAGCTCACAGGGCAAAACACCCAACAAAACAATATTATCAAATTTTCCCAGTTTTTTAATATATTATTAATTCTTGAATTTATTTATAAGGATAGATTGAAGTTGTTTTTTTTTTATTTGGAAGAGATTTGCTGCAATCAATAAATGGTAGATAAAGACACCATGAACCTGTGATTGAAAATAATGGCATGAACCGTGATCTCTCTGTGCTTAATTTTAGGTGCTGAATGTTCCATTTATGTCGGGTTTCATAAGCATGGTAATGTTGCACAGGGTAAAAAATTATTCGACCGAAAGTACGGAGGTAGTTCCGACCGGTCATATTTTACCTTAAATAAAAAAGAATTAAGGGTGAGTATATGTAAAACAGGCAAAATATTAGTTAGAAGATATAGAGTTTCAGTTTGACTCTTATTAGGATACGAAGACGGGGATGGTAAATATTTCTGTAAAGTTAGAAGAGCCCGGTTTTGAAGAATTTGTATCGGTTTCACATGACATCTGAATGTTGCCAAATATATCAGAGGACAATACGCAAGATGGGAATGAACCAACGCAAAATAAATTAGACGTAGGATTTCATATGGAAAAAAATGCTGAAACCTTCGCATTATACCATCCCCTTGAGCAACTTTAACCCATAATCTATTAGAATGTTTTTTATATGACAGATTTTCATCAATAATAACACCCAGATACCAGAGCGAAGTTACCCTTTGAATTTGAATATTTGTAGCATGATCAAATATTGTTGAAATTCCTTGTGCATTCTGCCCAATTCTACTACAAATGATAAATTTGGTCTTTTATGCATTTAGTGACAAAAGATTAGCTTTTAGCCATACAAGAAGTTGTGAAATCACGATTTGCAGCTTCTCTTTCAGATCCTCTTCCTACTGTCCAGTAAGTGATTATCCAGTATCATCAGCGAAATTAACATTCAGATAAAGGTTTTCTGTCGCTGATGGAAGGTCATTTATGCATATTATAAAAAGCAGTGGTCCCAGGATTGAACCTTGCGGGACACAAATATTTGACAACAGACATGGATCCAAAACTGTGTCGTTGATCATAGTCACTTGGGAGCAACCACTTATGTAAGATGCGATAAAATCGTGCACTGGTCCTTGTATTCCACTATGGTTTAATTTGTACAACAATATTTCATGGCATAACGAATCGAATGCCTTCTCAAGGTCCAAAAATATACTCGCCGGGATCCATTTTTTGTCCAGACACTCGTGAATAAATTGTACCATAGTTAATATAGCCTCCTGCATATTATGCTCTTTTATAAATCCATATTGTGTTTTTGAAAAGTAATCTTTTGAACAGAGAAAATTATGCATTCGATTATAAAAACATCGCTCCAATAGTTTAGAAAAACCCTAAAGAATAGAAATGAGTCTATAATTCGAGCCATTAGAGGGTTAGTTGCTCTTCAATCGCTTTCGACTACTCAAAAAGGCTTTACCCGTTTCAATTTCAAATCGAATGAGACCGTTTTGAAGTTTCTACGACAACTCTTTCTATAAAAACCTCATATGCCCCCAGGGCATAACTTACAACCCTTGCCCAGAGGGCTATGGGGGGTTGTCATCCACAAAGACATAATTTCCAGAGCTTTCAACTAAGTAGAAAAAAATGGCTGTCTCAAAATTTTGATTTGTATGTGTTTGGGGAAAGTGTGGACGTGAGAGGGGATTAGTTGCCTTCCAATTACTTTCGACTATTAAAAAGGGCACTAGCCATTTCAATTTCCAATCGAATAAGAAATTTTTGAAGTTTCTTTGACAAAGCTTTCTACAAAAACCTCATATGCCCCCAGAGCATAACTTACAACCCTTGTCCTGAGTGCTATGGGGGCTTGTCATCCTTAAGGACCTAATTTCTAAAACTTTCAATTACATTCAAGAAAATGACTATCTAAAATGTTTTATTGGATGTGTTTGGGGAAAAATTGAGCGTGAGAGGGGGGGTGGTTGTCCTCCAATCACTTTCGACTATTAAAAAGGGTTCTAGCCCTTTGAATTTCCAATTGAATGCACCGTTTTTCAAGTTTCTACGACAAAGATTTCAATAAAAACCTTATATGCCCCCAGGGCATAACTTGTAACCCTTGCCCTGAGGGCTCTGAGGGGGAGGGTTGTCATCCTCAAAAACCTAAGTTCCAGAACTTACAACTACATTGAACAAAATGGCTATCTCAAAATTTTGACTGGACATGTTTAGATAAATGGTGGACGTGAGAGGGGGATTAGTTACCCTCCAATCACTTTCGACTATTATAAATTGCACTAGCCCTTTGAATTTCCAATAAAATAAACCCTTTTTCAAGTTTCTACGACAAAGCTTTCAAATGAAAATCTTATATGCCCCCAGGGCATAATTTATAACCCTTGCCCTGAAGACTGTGTGGGTATGTCCTGCTCAAAGGTATAATTTCCAGAACTTTCAACTACGTTGAACAAAATGGTTGTCTCAAAATTTGATTGGATAAGTTTGGGAAAATGGTGGGCGTGGCATGGAAGGGGTGATAGTTGTCTTCCAATCACTTTCGACTATTAAAAAGGGCACTAGCCATTACAATTTCCAATCGAATGAGCCGTTTTTGACGTTGCTACGACAACGCTGTCTATAAAAACCTTATTTGCCCCCAGGGCATAACTTACAATCCTTGCCCTGAGAATGCGGGGGGTTATCATCCTCAAAGACCTAATTTCCAGAACTTTAGACTACGTTGAACAAAATTGCTATCTCAAAATTTTGATTGGATGTGTTTGGGGAAAAGATGGGCGTGAGAGGGGGTTTAGTTGCCCTCCAACCACTTTTAACTATTAAAAAGGGCACTAGCCCTTTGAATTTCCAATCGAATGAGCCCTTTTTTAAGTATCTACGACAACGCTTTCTATAAGAACCTTATATGCCCCCAGGGCATAACTTAAAACCCTTGCCCTGAGGGCTGTGGGGGAATGTCATCCTCAAAAATATAATTTCTATCTGGAAATCAACTGCGCTGAACAAAATGGCTATCACAAAATTTTGATTGGATGTGTTTTGGTAAATAGCGGATGTGGAAAGTGTGTTAGTTGGCTTCCGATCACTTTCGACTATTAAAAAGGGCACAAGCCACTCCAATTTCCAATTGAATGAGCCCTCTCCGAAGTTTTTACGACAACTTCTTCGATACAAAGTGCCCTGGTCTAAAGGAAAAAAAAAATAAATAATACATTGTGCCAACATCGTTCTCATATGCCCCCAGGGCATAACTTAAAACCCTTGCCCTGAGGGCTGTGGGGGAATGTCATCCTCAAAAATATAATTTCTACCTGGAAATCAACTGCGCTGAACAAAATGGCTGTCTCAAAATTTTGATTGGATGTGTTTGGGGAAATGGTGGGCTTTGAAGAGATGTTAGTTGCCTTCCAATCACTTTTGACTATTAAAAAGGCCAGTAGCGGTTCCAATTTTTAATTGAATGAGCCCTTTTCCAAGTCTCTATGATAGCTCCTTCGATACGAAGTGCCCTGGTACGGAAACCAAGTGCCAACACCGTTCTTTACTTAGGCAGCGCTAATGCGCTGCCTATGATAAGCATTATAAGAATGTATTAACATCAACAATTAGACTAGCTAAGAAAAGTTATTTTTGTTGAAAATTCTGGAATGCAAAGGTAATTTGGAGAAAGTTTGGAGTGTTGTTAATGAAGCTTTATGTCGTAGAAAAACATGCAAAGAAACCTCCTAACGCCTTCAGCAATATAGATGGTTCAACTATTGAAAAAGAAGCTGACCTTAATGCCTTCAACTCTTACTTTACCACCCTACCAACTGTTAAGACCCCTTCCTTTCCTAAACCAAGTAATTCGTCACCAGCTGAGAGAAGTATTTTTCTAACTCCTTGTTTAAGCATTGAGATTTGTGATTTTATTTCTTCTTTAAGTAGTAGTAACACAGCTGATGTGCTTGGACTAAGAAACCATGTGCTTGAGTCTGTTTCTTCTCATATTGTTGAACTTCTTACCCATATTTTTAATCTATCTATTTCAGAAGCTGGATACCCGGATTCATTTAAAATAGCAAAAGTAATCTTTCTTTTTAAGAAGAGTAACCGCAGCTTAGTTTCATATTATAGACCTATGTTACTTCTCCCAATTTTCTCTAAATTACTTGAAAGGATTGTGCATAAGAGGCTTTTTTATTCCCGTCTACTGGTTCTTCAACGGGAAGCAGTTCTGTTCTGTCTGATCACTAGTATGGATTCTGATTTAAACTCTCTACTGCATGTGCTCTAATTGACGTTACAGAATTCGTCCGTGTTAGCATAGACAACAGTCGTTGTGTTCTAGTACTGTTTCTTGATTTTTCTAAGGCTTTCGACATGGTAGATCATTTTGTCTTACTGGGAAAACTTTCTCTAATTGGATTTCGGAGAAATGCTCTTGAATGGCTGAATTCTTATCTGTCTAATAGATCACAGTTTGCTCTTTTTTATTTATATCAATGACCTTCCCCCATATCCCAAACTGGATTTTCACACTGTTTTTTTTGCAGACGATTGTAATTTTGTTGTGGTTGCTAATATTCTGCCCTCTGCTGTTGCTTAGGCTCAGCTCCTGTTCAACCATGTGCATGATCGGTGTGAGCAGAACGGGATGCTGTTGAACAGCTTTACGCGTAGTATTATTCATTTCCAAACCCCATACCACATATCTGAACATTCCCCAACAATCTTTATTTTTTAAGGTACTGATACAATTCCCCAATGCTCTTATGTTAAGCTTGTTGGTGTGCACGTTGATTGTTTTCTTTCTTTCAAAACTCATATTTCATATACTAGGTCTATAATTTCTCCTCAAGTGTCTATGTTTCGTCGTAACAACAAAAATCTTCCTCTCAATGTAATGATTTCTCTTCACTAAGCATTTGTCCTTCCTTATTTTTCTTATTGCTGCACTGTATGGGGCAATACTAGCCATTCTTCCGTTCGACAACTCCGAACAACACAGAATAGAGCTGTGAAAGCAACTTTTAGTCTTCGCTGACTCTATCCTACAACTGATCTTTCCAGTAATAAAGGTCTGGATGCCCTATATGTGGTCATTAAGAAGCAGAAACTAAAACTAGCTCATCAAGCCTTCAATTTCTCACTTCCGCCGAACATCATATCCTACTTCGATCGAGCATCAGCACGTAAGTGCCAGACTTTGCTTTGGAGTTCTGTTCACCAATTTTGGCTGAATAAAACGGTATCCTTAGCAGCTCAGAGATCACCAATTTACAGAGCAATTTCTTTTTGGAACTCCATACCCAGTGAACTTTCTCTCATTAAAAATTCTTCTTCCCTTTGTAGAAAAATATTCTCTGAGGCTTGAAGTATTTTTGTTTTCTTTATTCGTTTATTCATTTTGCTTTAGCTATTTTTTCCGCTTTACTTTGTCTAGCTTTTTGCTTCTCTTTTTTCTTCTCTTATTATGTTTGATCAGATTAGAACTCTGTTCTCAATATTATTATTAATCGTTTGGAAATTTAAATAAAATACTGGAAACCTCTGTTTGGAGAAAATTAAGTCTAAGGTTAGGCCTACTGTGTAGTGGTTGTTTGTTTGTTTTTGTTTTTTTGTTGATTTTCTCGTATTGTGGTTATATTTTCGATATATTGTTGTCTTTTTTTTCTTTCCTGACTTTTTTTTGTCTGGATTTTGTGATTGATACGAGGTCCTCCACAAGCAATACTTCTTGGGACCTCAAGCACCTAAGTGTATTTATATAATTATTGTAGTATTTACTAAATAGAGTTGAATTGAATTTTTTGGCGGAGGGGGACTGAAATCTAACACCCAGTCAAAGAAACGGGGCATTTTCATTAAAAGCTCTCAAAAATATCTCTTATTAAAGCTTAAATTTACCTCTAACGAGATTATGCGAAATATAAAGAAAATATTATTCAAATGTGCGCTTATCAACCAGGAATACATAGTCTTAGCTCAAAGAAACGAGGTATTTTCATTAAAACCTCTCAGTTTACAATAGCATTCCTCCCCCCTAAAATCGTTTGCTAGGTCCCCTTCTATTCTTTAACTCATGTTTTTTGCTTATATTTTATCCTTTATAAGCTTTTTCACATTTTTTTCCGTTTGTTGAGTTTAATTCCTATTTTCTGTGATTTCATGATTTTATAATGTTTTTTTATTTATTAATAAAACTTGTATGTACAATAAAAAATTCTGTGTGTTCTAGATTCATATTTCCGGGCAAATGATTAAATACATAATCATTTACGCAATGAAATATCTAAAGTTAATGCTATGTAACATCTCACTGAGTCTATACCTAACTTACCCTGTTTAGGTCACGTTAGAAAATGAATAACACTGTAACAAGCAGGTGCACGTCAAATGAAACCAGTTTCCAGTTATTGATTTTCTCTCCCACATCTCAATTATTCCAGACATAGGAAACACGCGGTCCATAGATTTTTCGAAACGATACCATTAGAAAGTGTTTTCCGATTCAAAATATTAGGCAGGTTTTCTTGGTCCAGCTGTCTAGCGCAGAGTTCCATTGGGAGGATATCTCTTTCGATTCCTAAAGCGGACAAAAATCTTTAGATTATAAATTTTCCCTGAAGAAAAAAGGGCTTTGAAAGAAAGAAAAATCTCTAAGAAAAAAAACGTATCGAAGAAAAAAAAACTTAAAGTATTGCGTAACATCCCTCGTCTGCGCCTTCATTTAGTAACATCCTGTGTGTGTACCGTCATTATTTAACACTCATATAATGACGGTCAGTGGATTCTCCACGAACCCCCTGAAGAAACAAGTTCTGCAAGATTACATCATTCTCAATAAATTTACCAAGTTATGCAAGATTGCGTCATCTTCAACATAAGTAAACATTTACGTAGGCTTCCCCGTTTAACTAGCGGACCTTGAAATCTAACATGCCATCCAAGATTAATAAACAGGTTTAATATACTATATATGCGCACTATAATATTTTGTAAGACCGGGATGCGCGTAATAACCTCTTGAGAGACTAGTAGCTCCGATGGTATACCCCTATCTGTCTCAGGGAATCCATAGGGAATTTTCTGCTCGGGGAAGATTTCACGAGGGAAAATTTTCCATGGGAAGGGAAGTTCCCGGGGGTGGACTTTATAGGGGAGAATTGTCCTGGGGAAATTCTTACCAGGTTAGAATTGTCTAGAGGATCTTTCCGTAGGGGGGTGTTTTCCACGAAAGAAATTATCTATGACGATGTTTTCCATGGGAAAAATTCTCCAGGGGGAATTTTATACAGGAGCAACTTTCCATAAGGGAGGGGGAAGAGATTTATGGGGAAAATTTCTACATAGGGGGGATTTTCCGCATGGTTTGAAAACAATCAGAAATAAAAGTCTTTTTCAAATTCTGGAAGTTTGTAAATATTTTTGTAAATAAAGTGATTTCTCTATAGAAAAACAATTACAGTTTTCCCTGAGAAGTTTTAAGCGAGAATGGAATTATCTTGCGGAATTTCCCAGGAGGGGGTATTCTACATGGGAGGAATTTTCGATTAAGAAATTATCCTTGGGGGGGGGGGGAGGGAATTTTCCATTGAAGGTTAGCCAGATTTTCCAGCATTATTTAAAAAAGAGTGAGGTATTGAGGAGGGAGCAACCCCCCCGATATGCGTAATAATTTCAGTTCGTTTTAATTTTTGATGCTGCTCTTTACTTTCAATTGAATAAACTTGGTTTTTTATGCTAGAGAGAAAGTTGTTCAGATAGGCTGGATGGATTGATCAACATTTTTGTTAATTTTATCGGCAAAAGTGCGATATTTTGGTTGTGTGTGGTTGCAAAAGAAGGAGAGAATTATTGTAAATAGAGGGGGTTCTGTGCAATGTGTATGATTGTGTATTTGTTTGATTTTGTAAATAGGAATGGGTTACGAGGTTTTGTTGATGTGCCATCTGTTTGTCTATTGTGCAAGTGTCGTCTATTTATGTAGTGTGCAGGATTGCCATATTGTCCAAAAATGTATCTGATAGAAACCTTGAGATAGCCATTCTATTCAAAATAGTATAAATATCATATAACAAGGCTTTTGGGGCTACAACAAACCCCAGAGATTAGTGATAAGGGTTGCAAGTAATGCCCAAGGGGTATTTCAGTTTTTTTTATGGAAGGGATGGTTGTTTAGCTTAGCTAGCGTCTCATTTGGTTGAAAATTGGACGTTATAGTTCCTTTTTCAAAAGTGATGGACCTCTTCAGAAGTGATGGACGGCATTTACCCCCCTCCCTAATACAACCCCTTCTTTCACCAAACGCATCTGATTTAAACTATGAGGTAGTGATTTTTTTCAAAATAGTCTAAAGAATAGAAAATAATGTCTCTAGAGATGACACAACCCTCCTGGGCCCTGAGGATAGGGTTGTAAGTTATTTTATGAGGGCGTATAAGGTTTTTATTCAATGGGAGGTAGTATTAATATCCGATGGGGCTTATTTGATTTAAAATTTGAAGTTATATAGAAATTTGGAGATAATAATTTTATTCATCATAGTTGAAGGTTTCAGAAATTATGTCTGTGAGGAAGACCCCCCCCCCTACAGCTCTCAGGGAAAGGTTTCTTAGTTTTGCCCTTGGGGCTTACACAGTTCTTATGAAAAAGGCTTCGTATATGCTTTGGAGGGGACTCATTGGATTGGTAATCATAAGTTCTAGTGACCTTTTTAAGAGTCAAATTAATCGGAGTGTAGCTACCCCCCCCCCACACACACAAAAACACGTCGTGGTTTCCTGAGATGTATCCAATAGATATTTTGAGACAGTCCTTATATTCAAAATAGTCCAAATATCATATAACAAGCTTATGAGGTTGATGCAAACCACCAGAGCCTGAGGGCGAGGGTTTTAAGTTGTACCCCTGGAGCATTTAAGGTTCTTATGGAAAAAATGGCTGTATAAGCCTTAGAGGTGGTTCATTTGGTTGAAATTGGAAGTTCTAGTTCCCTTTTAAGAGTCAACAGTGATGGAGGTCAAGTAGCACCACATCCAACAACATATCTTTTCATCAAATGCATATGATTGAAATTGTGCGATGGCAATTTTGTTTAAAATAGTCCAAAGAACATATAACAATGCTTTTAGGGTTGGCACAACCCCCCAGAACCCTAGGGCAAGGCCTTTAAGTTTCGCCCTGGGAGCATATAAGGTTTTATTGAAATGGGTTATCGTATTAAATTCAGATGGGTTTCATTTGATTTTCAATTGGAAGTTACTGCCCTTTTTAAGAGTCAAAGTGATTTGTGAGAACCCCCCCCCCCGGCTATCATTTTTAATAAAAAATATCCAAACGAAGTTTTGAGGCATCAATGTTTTCAGCATTGTTGAAAGGTTCAGTGATTATGCGTAGCAATAGTTATATGAGCAGTAGTAGCATTAGTAGCAGTATACAATTAGCACCTTTCTTTCAACATCCCCTTCAACACACGTCGAAAATTTTTAACTTAATACAATTAACCGGTCCTGGAACATTGCTGATTCTTAAATAGCAGGCTAAACTATAAATTCTTAAAGGAAAACTGGAAAGATTCAAACTATTATGTTCTTAAAAAAACTTTTTTCACAAAATAAGTTTTTTTTAAGCAAAGAACTCCATTAAACCAAAACTGAACAAAAATAGAATCAAACAATCTAACAAGCATAGAACTACCACAAAGCAGCATCAATAAATAGATGAAACCCAAAACGAACAGAAATTAAAATTTATTACAGAGTCAAACTCTAAACAAGCAGAAATTAATATGAGTAGGGTTCAAAACCCCTATGTTTTTTGAAAGCCAGAATGTAATTTGTACGTTACTGAAAAAATTCTTTTAAAGGTTTTCACTTTTACAAATTTAAAAAAGCAAAAATTAATTATGAGTTTAAGGAATAAATATCAGCACATGTATATTAAATTGACAATGCAGAATATTTTCAGGAAGTGCATTTGGTTTTTTCAGTAAAGTACAAATTACATTCTGGCTTTTAAAAAGAATATGGGTTTTGAGCCCGACTCATATTAATTTCTGCTCGTTTTGAGCTTTACTCTATTATTTATTTTAATTTCTGTTCGTTTTGGATGTCATTTATTTACTGATACTGCTTTGTGTTACTTGTATACTTTGGTAGATTATTTGATTCTATTTTTGTTAATTTTTGGTTTAATGGAGTTCTTCACTTTTTAAAACTTATTTAGTGAAATTTTTTTTTTAATTAATTTATATGAAAAGAACAGGAATTACAAACAAAAAGCATGTTTCATCCACTGAAAATAAAGAGCAACAATAAAACAAAACGAAAGGACGTTTTTCCGCTCTTTTCATTAAAGTTTGACTTTTTTGTCAAAAACACAAGGGTCATTTAATTGGAACTTGTGTTTTATCCAATGATATTGCCTAATATTTTTAGAGAACTGAAAATCTGAGTTTAGTGGTTCAGTTGTACGATGGTTCAGTTACACGAGGGCTCAGTTGCACGGTGGATCAGTTGCAGAATGGTTCAGTTACACGGTGGTTCAGTTGTACGGTGGTTCAATTGCACGGGGTTTCAGTTACACAGGGGTTTAGTTACGTGGGGGCTCAGTTAAATGGGGTTGAGTTGCATGGGGGTTTAGTTACACGAATTAGTTAAATGAGGCTCAATTGCCCGGTGGTTCAGTTACACGGGGGTTCATATGCACGGGGGTTGGTTATACGGGGGTTGGTTATACGGGGGTTTAGTTACACGAATTAGTTAAATGAGGTTCAGTTGCCCGGTGGTTCAGTTATACGGGGGCTCAGATGCATGGGGGTTTGGTTATACGGGGGTTTAGTTCAACGGTGGTTCAGTTACACGCATACCATATATATATATATATATATATATATATATATATTATATATATATATATATATATATATATATATATATATATATATATATATATATATATATATATATATATATATATATATATATATATATATATATATATATACATATATATATATATATTTATATATATATATTTTCGAAGTATTGGCTTTCTTTACGAATGTTCTGCCGCTTCTTGGTTTTTTTCTTCTGTATTTTCTATAAGGGCTTATTGCACCAGCGTTTACTATATCGCACAAATATCTATTTTGTTTCTTCCTCTAAAACGACTATTACCATTAGCATTACCGTCTCTACTAGTATTTTGATTTGTGTTTTTTTTTCCTTTCTTTTCTTAATTTTATCAGTGCTCTGGTCCTTTTTATGAAGTTATTTTAATTAGTAAATAATTAATAATTATCTATCAAAATTGTCTTAAATTATGATGGTAATTACTTAGAAAATAAATACGTACAAAGCTTTATTTTAGCTTTTTCTGTCCCATCAGATTTCTAATTTACTCCTCAATTCTCTATTTTTAACTGTCATCATCTTGTTTCTTATAGATCTTTGGGATTTTTAGAGGTCTTATTTCTTAAAGAATTATTAGACCTCAGAAATCATTTTTGGATCACAAATAATAATTGTGATCCGGTCAAGCGGAGGTCTTGACCGAAATATTTGCATTTTAATCCATATATTTCACTGGCTTGTATAATCCTCGTTTTTCTCTTTTTTTTACTATTGTTTCGTTTTATATATGGATCACAAATATAATATATTCTTGAAGGGTATATCCCAGTAAAAATTTCAAAGGAAGAAAGAAAAAAAAACTTTGATTACTCCTTCACAGTAAGCTATTTATTTTGACGAAAATTTTCTTAGAAACTAAATACGAAAGGAAATGTAATTAGTAATCAACACATTTTCAAAGTGATTCTGAATCTCTCATAAGACCCAAAGTTATACTTATGTCTTATTTAAAGCTGAAGGCTTAGAGAAAGAAATTTGAGTGTATGTTATATAACATTCGACAATACACCAACTATTCTTCTCAATTTATAACAGTCCTATTCATATTTTTAAGCTACACCTCGTATACCTTGTATGTATGAAGTGAGTAATGAATTATTAGATCTTGGAACCTTGTCGCTAAAAATGTAGATCAAATCTGCTTTTCTGGTGAAAAATCCAGCTTACCTTTTCATTTCCTTTCCCTCATTTGTTTTGTTAACCTGAAAATAGAATACACTAATAGCCTCATTTATCCTCTGAAAAAGGTGTTATCTTTTATTGTCACTTTTCTTCTAAGTTTGTTAGTGCTGGAAATGGAAAAGGAAACAAATAAAACTTCTTTCTTTATTGAAACTGGAAACTAGAAAATAGAAATAAATCTACCACTGACGTTATCCAAGTTCTATAGAATAATTCTAAAGCAAAGATAAGAAAAATAGCAAAAAAAGCAAAAATGAGAAAAAACTAAAAAAAATTTCCAAAATAACAACAAAATTTAATTGATTTGTTGTTAAACCTTGCCTTAAGATGATTAAGGGGTTAATGGAAATATTATATGTAATCAAAGTGGAAATAATCATAGTATTATTGGGCATCCTCTATTTCTGTTTATATATAATATCATATTCAAAAGTTCTTTAAGAGGAGGTATAGGCTAAGGAATACAAGAGACTCTTTCATTAACAGACAAAAAATATTCAGACAGTGCAACTTACTTTTGACAGCAATTTTTTTTTTCTGCGAACTTTTGCCTTCCTTTTTTTAAACACTTTTGCAGGTTTCTCAGTGAAGTATTTCTGCATCCCACGGGAAAGGTATAAAAGTTATTACAACAATGAAATACTGATTTAGTTATAATAAATACACATCTTTTAAAATGATTTATACAAAATTTTCCAGCATTTTTAAATGCTGTCATACTTAGAATCTCCATTGGTTTAGTGGACTTAAATCCTGCTTGACAGCCTACTTGACCAAACCTACGTGGATGTAATTACTATTTATCTATCACTGTATTTCATAGGCCAGCTTTTGCCCAGTCTACCTATATAAACCTTTTTTTTGCTTGTATCAAAATCTCTATTTTCATTGAGAATTGTTAGTTATTTGTTAATAGCTTCATCTAAAAAAGTAGATTAAAACAAATTTAGCGCCTTCAGTGCTTATAACTATGCGTTAAATTGCAGTCCATTACTCACTTTAAGTAATAGAAGCTGAAAATAAATTTCATTTTCTGTTACCTTGGAAGAAAGACTGTAAAAAATAATTATCAATTTCCACTGATAATTAAGTTCTGGAACATACCCAATCTCTTTTATGTGTCAAGTTGCCACAACTGGCAACGTTGTGTCAATAGCCCTTTATTTATAGATTTATTAAAGTCGAAGTTTAGAATAATGAAGTAACTGATATAATATATTTAGTTAGTTATTTTTACGTAGCAGCAATGGCAGTAGGTGATAGTGATAAACAGAAAAAAAAATGTAGACATAGGGAACTTATATTGCTTAGCCGCTCGGTAATTTGGTCAACGCAGAAAGTGTTTTCACTACTTTAAAGTAAGGATTGGACCTCCAGCCTCTTGAAATATGTTCCTAATTTACTAAGATAGAGGTCCTAGCCTTCAGCCTTTTCAAATGGTCCTTCACTCAGCCTGAAAAGGCCTTCATCAAAAGTAAACATCCGTTAGTTTGCTTGGTGAAAACCTCAGGCCTTCTGCCCTTGCGATTAGTGAGTATCATTGCACGGGTAGGGCTAGCATGTTAAACACTCGAAAACAGGGCTTAGGATCAATTGGGGGCTGCATAGCACCAATCAGACCTCACAAATCGGGCTATGGTTTTCTCAAAACTTCGTTATTATTCAGTGACTTGAGTTTAACCTTTCTTTATCCTTCGAAAATGGATCGCAAGCAGTGAAACACAGCATAGCCAAAGAAAGACATGACGTCATGACGTATCTCGGTGTAGAATTTTGTTATTTTCATTCTTCAGAGATTGTTTTTGGGTCTGAATCGTCCAAATCTATAATATTAATTCCAAAATAATTACCACAAAATTCAAAATTTTGATTTTGATCAGTTCCACTATTTTAATGTAACTTATGAATAACAAAAACTTGCCTTTAAAGAACAGCGCTTGTTTTGAGTTTCTTAGACACAATAGGCAGCCCAGACTGTGGAATAATTGAAAGGTATTTCTCCTAGATACTTCAATAGAGATGGTTTTTAGCTAAGTAAATCTTTAGCTAGTAAATACATCTAAATAAAGTACAGAAAATTAGTATTTTAGTTTTGAATTTAACAATAACATATCCAGTATTTTGAAACAAAAGAGACCTAATACAATTCTTATTTCTTTGCTTATAAAACACAAAGTTAATTTGGACCCAGAGTCACTGCCCAAAAGGACTACAGCAGTAAAGTGTACTGTCATCGCTGGGAGATGCTACAACTCCTATCTGTTCACATGACAAAATACTATAATTTCTATGAGCTCCAAGAACATTAAAATATCTAGGGGTGGGGCATCACAAAATTGACAATAGGTAGAAGTCATTTTAGAAGACATTTCCAATGTTTAGTCCGTAAGCAAACTCTAACTGCACGTGATCCAGTGTTATATGGTTGAGGAGGGGGTATATTTAATACGTGAGTATAAATGTTTGCAACTAGCTTTGAGGGTAAAGGAGGAGCCACCCTTCAAAATGTATGACTAAAACTTGCCTAAAAGTTTTCTTCTCAAACTATACCGGTAAGGGGAATAACCAACAGCGGGTTTACAAAATATGACTCATTTTTATTGACCAAACTCTCAATCAACAACAGAAGAATTTGAGCAGAATTTTATAATAAATTTAGGCTAACTATAGCCGAACTATACGCAAAATCCAAAGAAAATAACACTGCACTAGCTAAGGAGGCATACGTACACACAAAAGGTCAGTTTACATCCTTCGTCATCCAGTGGAGTGCCGGTACAAAAAAAAATGAAATCCCAAAATTCAATCCAACAATACCCATGAATTGACATCAAAGATGAAAATAAAGGTAACTCTGCTAGTATGATAACCCATGCAGAATATTATTATTAAGCCAACATTTTTCCTAGATCATACTTGAGCTTGAAGAATTAATACTTTGAAGCGCATTTTAAATTAGTTTATATAAGATAATACAAAGCTCGGATGAAACTATTTTATACATAGAACAATTGTGACATTTATCTGATACCTAGGGCTAGGGGCTAAATCCCAAGCGTAAGTTGTGTTTAAAGGTTTATTTTTTCCTTTAGCTAAGAGTTTAGTTTTCTCAACCTTGGACATGTTAAGACCTGATTTTTGCTTAAGTAAAAACGTTTGGAAAATATATCTGGATTCCACATGTAAGGATTCCACTTTATTTTTTTTTTAACTTGTTCAGAAAAGTTTTCAATTATATCACATAAAAAGCTCCTATGAAAACTGCTCATGGTGGCAAACTCAACCATGAAAAACACCCAATTTAATGTATTAATCGGTACAATGATTTTCCCATTTATTCTCTCTCATTCCTCTAAATCTTTTTATTATCTTTTTAAGTAATTTTTTATTTAAATGCTGCGAATATCCAAGATATACGCGAAAAGCAGGACACATCCCTCCTACAATTCATTAAACTATTTTCCTTTTAAAGTTAGGGATGGTATGCGTGTAAATGAACCACCGTGTAACTGAACCACAGGCAACTGAACCCCTGTAACTGAACCACCGTGTAACTGAACCATTGTGCAACTGAAACCCTGTACAACCGAACCCTTGAGCGACTGAACCCTCGTGTTACTTAACCAACAGGCAACTGAACCCCATTTAACTAAACCCTCGTGCAACTAAACCCCTGTGCAACTCAACCCCATTTAACTGAACTCCCGTGTAACTGAACCCCCGTGCAATTGAACCACCGTCCAAATAAACCACCGTGCAACTGAACCACAGTGCAACTGAACCACCATGCAACTGAACCATCGTGGAACTGAACAACTGTGCAACTAATCTACCGTGCAACTGAACCCCTGTAACTGAACCACCGTGTAACTGAACCATCGTGCAACTTAACCTCTGTACAACCAAACCCTTGAGCGACTGAACCCTCGTGTTAGTGAACCAGCAGGCAACTGAATCCCATTTAACTAAACCCTCGTGCAACTAAACCCCTGTGCAACTCGACCCCATTTAACTGAACTCCCGTGTAACTGAACCCCCGTGCAACTGAACCACCGTGCAAATGAACCATCGTGCAACTGAACCACAGTGCAACTGAACCACCGTGCAACTGAACCATTGTGGAACTGAAAAACTGTGCAACTGATCCACCGTGCAACTGAACCCTCGTGTAACTGAACCATCGTGCAACTGAACCACAGGACTCAGTTTTTCAGTATTCTATACAACGAGGCAATATAATTGGATAAAAAACAAGTTAGAACTTTTATATCTTCAACCTTGTTGGAATTGTTTGTTTCTTAATGTCCTGATATTAACGCCTGTCAAGATCATTCATAAGAAAGCTTTGTTTTATTTTTAGAAAAAGAGAAGATTCGATGTCACAGACTATTAAAGCTGATTTTATTTCTCCTTTTTTCAGAGAAATCAGACCTTTACAAAAATTGTTTCCATAAAAACTTATTTGTTGACATTGAGTAACTTGCTTAACTTACAGCCCTTGCTCCAGGAGCTCCTGATGGGGTTGTTAACCCCATAGGCATAGTTATTTGACCTTTAGACTGTTTTGAAAAAATATTTTATATTTATTTTGATCGGATACCTTAGAGGGAGGAGGCTGTTAGAGGGAGAAGTTGATTGTCCTCTGATTACCTTTGATTTCTGAAAAAAGTTGAAAAAAAGTTGAAAAAAGTGATTTTAGAAGTTGAAATGTCAACTCCAATCGAATGAGCTTTCTCCATAGCTTGTACGACCATCCCTTCTATAAAGTTCTGAAATTTTAAACATTGGGTAACTTGCAATAACCTACAGTCCTTGCCCCGAGAACTGTGGTTTTTTTTTGTTAATCACGTTTATTTAGACACGTTTTATTTTTCGATTTGAAATTGAAAGTTTTAGTGCCCTTTTTAAAAGTAAAAAGTGATTGGAGTACAACCAGCCCCCTCCCTACGAAAAATACCTCCTGTGGAAAATACCTCCGAGAAATGCCCCCCCCCACATTTTTCGCGTGTGAGTTTTCTGAAGGGAGGTGGGGAGAGTTTCTGGAGGATTTTCCACGAGAAGAAGATTTTTGCACGGAGGGGCGGACATGACTTAAATTCCTCTTTTCCCCTTTCCTTAGCACTTCTCAGCTAAACTAAAAAATAACAGAATCCAAATAAAATATTACAATTAAGAAAACCATTAATACTAAACTTAAGAGTTTAAAATTTGATAATGTGGAAGATGGTTGGAATAATTTTAGAAAAATAATTTGTGAATTTACTGAAGGTGTATTAGGGAAGAAAGCTAGAACTGAAGCTAAGAATATTAGTGAAAAAGCTTTTGTTTAATAGAAAGGAGAAATTAATTGTACGAGAATTATCTGAGTGATGGATTATATGAAAACAAAAGGAATGTAAAGAAAACGAAGAAAGCATTAAAATATGAACTAAGGGGGTGTGAATTGGAGGCCATGGATAAAATTACCGAAGATCTGGAAGATGGAACTAGACGGCAAAATAGTAAAATATTGTACTGGCATGTTAACAAATTGAGAGGGAGTAGTCAATCTGGACTTGGCCCAGTTATATATAGGAATGGGGTCGCAATTAGCAATAAGAAAAAAAACTAAAGAGAGACGGGCCGAACATTTTGAGAATTTGCTTAGCCGAGATAGAGTTGCAGAAAAAGATATAGAGGAAAATGAAAAAGTTTGTGATACCTTGGATGTGAAGGAAGATTTGTATTGTGAGGAGGAATTAGCAACAGTACTAAAAGGATCAAACAATAATAAGGCTCTAGGTGCTGATAGGGTGGTAAATGTGTTTCTTAAATATGGTGGCTCTGAGGTTAGAAATAAGTTACTGAAAATTATGAATATGATTTTTGAAAAAGGGGAAGTACCTAACGATTTTAGGAAAACCTTAATTAAGCCACTTTATAATAAAGGTGATAAAAGTGAGTGTGGTAATTATCAAGGCATTAGTCTGGTCTCTGTAAGTAGTAAATTACTAAGTAATATGATACTTTTTTGACTGAGAGATGCCGTAGACAAAGTTTTAAGAGAAGAACAGTGCGGTTTTAAAAAAGGTAGAGGATGTGTCGACCAAATTTTCACTCTTAGGCTAATAATTGAAAAGTGCCTGAGTTTTCAAACACCTTTGGTCCTCAGTCTTATAGATTAAGAGCAAGCGTTCGATTTTGTTGATAGAAGAGCTTTAGTAAAGGTTTTATCCTTGTATGGTATACCAGACAAATACATTAAAGTGCTTAGTGCTATGTACGAGAATAATACTGCTGCGGTTAAGGTAGGAAATGAGGTTAGCAGCTGTTTCTTTTTTTATTAAATTAACATAAGTGGGTCCAAAACCCCTATGCCTTCCCAAGGCCAGAACATAATTTGTACTTTTCTGAAAAAAATACAAATGAATGTGCATTGTCAGTTTAATATACATATACTGATATTTAGTAATCAAAATGTTAATATTATTTGATTTATTAAAGTTATAAAAGTAAAAACATTTATATTTTTTTCAGTAAAGTGCAAATTTAAAGACTATTTAAAGACTATAATGAGGTTCATATAGAAAGGTTGGTCGTAGGAACTTCGGAGGGGCTCATTGGATTGTTAATAATAAGTTTTAGTGCCCTTTTTAAGATTCAAAGTGATCGGAGGGCGGATGAGCCCCCAAACACACACACACACACACACCCACACCTCGATTTTTCCTTAAATTAATTAAAAAAAACTTTCCGAAAAATAAGTTTTTCAAAGAAAAGTAAAGGCCATTTTAAACTTAAGCTCAGGAGATACAAATACCTGTTAAAATTCAAACTCAAAACGACCAGAAATTACTATTAAAGAATAAATGAAAGCCAAAACGAACAGAAATTAAATAAACAATCATGGTAAAAAACATACAACAAGTAATAATATAAATGAATAAATAGATCTTAAAGGCGAGTAATGCTTAGATTGAATATGAAAATCAAGCTTAAAACGAAAAAAAAATTTTGCTATTAAAGTATAAATGAAACTTAAAACGAACAGAAACTAAATAACAATAAATGCGAACAAACATATAATATATATTAATGCAAATGAATAAATAAATCTTAAAACGAGTGAAACTTAAATTGAATATGCAAGTCAAGTTTGAATCGAATAAAAATAACTACAAACAAGAGTTTGGATATCGTCTCACTGCAGAAGCCTAAAACCTACTGCGTCATTGGTGCTTTACTGAAAACAATTCTTTGAAATATTTTCACTTTTGTAACTTTAAGAAATAAAAAATTAATTAAGATTTTAGTGAATAAATATCCTCATATGTATATTAAATTCACAATGCACAATTTTTTTCAGTAAACTCATTTGAATTTTTTTTCAGTAAAGTACAAATTATATTTTGGCTTTTAGAAAGCATAGGGGTTTTGAACCCTACTCACATTGATTTATGCTCGTTTCGAGTTTGACTCTAATATTTATTTTAATTTTTGTTCGTTTTGGGTTTCATTTATTTACTGATACTGATTTGGGGTAGTTTTATGCTTGGTAGATTATATGATAGTCCGGACGCCAGGTGTTGAAAATGTGAACCATACCACGACGGAATGGGGCTGCTAAGAGAATTAGCCTACCCTCCACCCCCTAAATTGACCGTGCGGATTCAAAAATACCAATGGCACTTGCTTGCGAGTCGTGGAACACTCCGAAACTTGACATTTTATTATATTTTGGTGTTTCATTCAAGAAAATGCATGTTCCACAAAGTTTGAGGTGCAGTTTTCCGCTCAAATAGAAATGCCTAGAAGCCATAGAATGTTTTCATAACAAACTAACACGATTAGTTACAAAAAATGGCAGAGTTAAAAAAAATGGCAAAACTATATGAGTCTTGAACAGTCTTGGAAAGTATAAACAAAATCAAATTGAATATTAGGTATTTAATGATATTAATTGTTGACAGATCCATCAGTTCAAGATTTTTTTTCACTGTAATTTTTATTTTCATTTTCAATGCGGCATGAACTGGAAAATAATAAATTTGTAATATACGAGTAATTCGTTTTCAGTGAAGCACCAATGACGCAGAAGGCTTTAGGTTTTTACAGTTAAAGAAGGGGGCAGTATTCAAATTTTGCTTGTAGTGAAAAGTATATTTGTCTTGACCAATCTTGAAAAGAACTAATAAATTAAACTGAATATTTGATGCATAATGATATTAATTGCTAAAAGCTCATCAGTTCAAAATTTTACTGTAATTTTAATATTTATTTTCAATATTAAGTACAAAAGAAAACATTTGTAATATAATTCGTTTTCAGTAAAGCGCCAATGACGCAGTAGGTTTTAGGCTTCTGCAGTGAGATGATACCCAAAATCTTGTTTGTAGTTATTTTTATTCGATTCAAACTTGATTTGCATATTCAATTTAAGATTCACTCGTTTTAAGATTTATTTATTAATTTACATTAATATGTATTGTATGTTTGTTCGCATTGATTGTTATTTAATTTCTGTTCGTTTTAAGTTTCATTTATACTTTAATAGCAAAATATTTGTTTTCGTTTTAAGCTTGATTTTCATATTCAATCTAAACATTACTCGCTTTAAGATCTATTTATTCATTTATATTATTACTTGTTGTGTGTTTTTGCTATGATTGTTTATTTAATTTCTGTTCGTTTTGGGTTTCATTTATTCTTTAATGGTAATTTCTGATCGTTTTGAGTTTGAATTTTAACAGGTATTTGTATCTCCTGAGCTTAAGTTTAAAATGGCCCTTACTTTTCTTTGAAAAACTTAATTTTCGGAAAGTTTTTTTTAATTAATTTCTGTTCGTTTTTGATTGCAAAAAATTTCAAGTTTTTACGGCATGGGAGGGGGTTGTTTACTGTCCGATTATTCTTGACTTTAAAAAACGGATCTAGAACTTTCAATTTAAATCGAATGAGGCTTTTTTCAAAGTCTATACGATTACCTCTTTGACAAAAATCTTATATATGAACAATAGACAGCTTGCATAGCTTGTGGACAGCGATTGACAACAATGAATGGATTGAAAAAGTAGCTCCAATAAGGGGGTTTAGACCATTTCACTTGTTGACACAAAGGGATCACGACTGTTTGGAATTGACCTTAATAAGAATTTGTGTGCCAAAGCAATTTTGCATCTATCACAGAGAATGTATTTTAACCTTATAATTGGATAATTATAAAAGATTTCCTATGTGTTCTTCCCATATAAATCGCCTTCCCATAAGTTATAAACCCCCCTTAATAAGTTATGCCCCAGGGCATAACTTACAACGCCTACCCCTGGGCCCTGGTGGGCTGTGTCGACACCGGAGTTTTTTGTTATCAGAACTTTGAACTATTTTTAATAAAATGTCTATCTCAAAATTTTTATCTGATGCATTTAGGACGTGGAGGAGGGAGAGGGGCTAGTTGCCCTTCAATCTCTTTTAACTCTTAAAAAGTGAACAAGAACTTTCAATTTTCAATCAAATGAGCCCTCTCTAAAGTTTATACGAGCATCCCTTCCATAAGAAATAATATGAAGGATTCAGCGAATCCTTAAATTACAACGCTTGCCCTGAGGGTTTTGGGGGAGTTGTAGTTCTCAAATACCTAATTTCCAGAACTTAAAACTACGTTTAATAAAATGGCTATCTTAAAATTTTGATTGGATGTGTTTGGGGAAAAGGTGGGCGTGAGAGGGGGGTTTGTTGCCATCAAATCACTTTCGACTATTACAAAGGGCACTAGCCCTCGGAATTTCCAATCGAATGGGCCTTTTTTGAAGTTTCTACGACACCAACTTCTATAAAAACCTTATATGCCCCAGGGCATAACTCAAAAACCCTTGCACTGAGGGTTGTGGGGGATTGTCCTCCTCAAAAATATATTTTCTATCTGAAAATCAACTACGCTGAACAAAATGGATATCTCAAAATTTTGATTGGATGTGTTTGGGGGAATGATGGGCGTGGAGGGGGGGCCAGTTGCAATCTAATCACTCTCGACTATTAAAAAGCGCACTAGCCCTTTGAATTTCCAATTGAATATGCCTGTTTTGAAGTTTCTACGACACCAACTTCTATAAAAACCTTATATGCCACCAGGGCATAACTTAAAACCCTTGCACTGAGGGTTGTGGGGGATTGTCCTCCTAAAAAACATATTTTCTATCTGGAAATAAACTACACTGAACAAAATGGCTATCTCAAAAGTTTGATTGGATGTGTTTGGGAAAATGATGGCCGGGAGGGGGGCTAGTTGCCCTCAAATCACTTTCGACTATTAAAAAGGGCACTAGCCCTTTAATTTCCGATCGAATGAGCCTGTTTTGAAGTTTCTACGACAATGCCTTCTATAAAAACCTTGTATGCCCCCAGGGCAAAATTTAACGCCCTTGCCCTGAGGATTGTGGGGGAGTGTCCTCTTCAAAATATATTTTCTATCTGGAAATCAACTACGCTGAACAAAATGGCTATCTGAAAATTTAGATTGGATGTGTTTGGGGAAATGATGAGCGTCGGGGGGAAGGGGGCTAGTTACACTCCAATCACTTTCGACTATTAAAAAGGGCACTAGCTCTTTAATTTACAATCGAATGAGCCTTTTTTGAAGTTTCTACGACAACGCCTTCTATAAAAACCTTATATACCCCCAGGGTATAACTTAAAACCCTTGCCCTGAGGGTTGTGGGGGAATGTCCTTCTCAAAAATATATTTTCTATCTGGAAATCAACTACGCTGAACAAAATGGCTATCTCAAAATTTTGATTGGATGTGTTTGGGGAAATGATGGCCGTTGGGGGGGGGGGAGTGGAGCTAGTTACACTCCAATCACTTTCGACTATTAAAAAGGGCACTAGCCCTTTAATTTCCAATCGAATGAGCCTTTTTTGAAGTTTCTACGACAACACCTTCTATAAAAACCTTATATGCCCCAGGGTATAACTTAAAACCCTTGCCCTGAAGGTTGGGGGGAGTGTCCTCCTCAAAAATATATTTTCTATCTGGAAATCAACTACGCTGAACAAAATGGCTATCTCCAAATTTTGATTGGATGTGTTTGGGGAAATGATGGGCCTCGGGGGGGGGGAGGGGGACTAGTTACACTCCAATCACTTTCGACTATTAAAAAGGGCACTAGCCGTTAATTTACAATCGATTGAGCCTGTTTTGAAGATTCTAAAACAACGCCTTCTATAAAAACCTTGTATGCCCCCAGGGCATAACTTAAAACCCTTGCCCTGAGTGTTGTGGGGGAGTATCCTCCTCAAAAATATATTTTCTATCTGGAAATCAACTACGCTGAACAAAATGGCTGTCTCAAAATTTTGATTGGATGTGTTTTGGGGGAATAATGGGCGTGGGGGGGGGGCTCGTTGCCCTGCAATCACTTTAGACTATTAAAAAGGGCACTAGCTTTTTGAATTTCCAATCGAATGAGCCTTTTTTGAAGTTTCTACGACAATATCTTCTATAAAAACCTTATATGCCCCCAGGGTATAACTTAAAACCCTTGCCCTGAGGGTTGTGGGGGAATGCCCTCCTCAAAAATATATATTCTATCTGGAAATCAACTACGCTGAACAAAATGGCTATCTCAAAATTTTGATTGGATGTGTTTGGGGAAATGATGGACGTGGCGGGGAGGGGGGCTAGTTGCACTCCAATCACTTTCGACTGTTAAAAAGGGCACTAGCCCTTTAATTTCAATCGAATGAGCCTTTTTTGAAATTTCTACGACAAAACCTTCTATAAAAACTTTATATGCCCCCAGGGTATAACTTAAAACCCTTGCCCTGAAGGTTGGGGGGAGTGTCCTCCTCAAAAATATATTTTCTATCTGGAAATCAACTACGCTGAACAAAATGGCTATCTCAAAATTTTGATTGGATGTGTTTGGGGAATGATGGGCGTGGGGGGGGGGGGGCTAGTTGCCCTCCAATCACTTTCGACTATTAAAAAGGGCACTATCCCTTTGAATTTCCAACTGAATGAGCCTTTTTTGAAGTTTCTACGACAAAGCCTTCTATAAAAACCTTATATTCCCCCAGGGCATATCTTAAGACCCTTACCCTGAAGATTCTGGGGGAGTGTTCTCCTCAAAAACATATATTCTATCTGGAAATCGACTACGCTGAACAAAATGGCTATCTCCAAATTTTGATTGGATGTGTTTGGGGAAACGATGGGCGTGAGGGGGGGGGGAGGGGGACTAGTTACACTCCAATGACTTTCAACTATTAAAAAGGGCACTAGCCCTTTAATTTCCAATGGATTGAGCCTGTTTTGAAGTTTCTACGACAAAGCTTTCTATAAAACCTTATAGGCCCCAAGGGCATAACTTAAAACCTTTGCCCTGAGGGTTGTGGGGGAATGCCTCCTCAAAAATATATATTCTATCTGGAAATCAACTACACTGAACAAAATGGCTATCTCAAAATTTTGATTGGACGTGTTTGGGGAAATGATGGACGTGGGGGGGGGGAGGGGGATAGTTACACTCCAATCACTTTCGACTGTTAAAAAGGGCACTAACCCTTTAATTTCCAATCGAATGAGCCTTTTTTGAAGTTTCTACGACAACACCTTCTATAAAAACCTTATATGCCCCCAGGGTATAACTTAAAACCCTTGCCCGAAGGTTGGGGGGAGTGTCCTCCTCAAAAATATATTTTCTATCTGGAAATCAACTACGCTGAACAAAATGGCTATCTCCAAATTTTGATTGGATGTGTTTGGGGAAATGATGGGCGTCGGGAGGAGAGGGCTAGTTACACTCCAATAACTTTCGACATTTAAAAAGGGCACTAGCTCTTTAATTTCCAATCGAATGAGCCTGTTTTGAAGATTCTACAACAACGCCTTCTATGAAAAACCTTGTATGCCCCAAGGGCATTACTTAAAACCCTTGCCCTGAGGGTTGTGGGGGAGTATCCTCCTCAAAAATATATTTTCTATCTGGAAATCAACTCGCTGAACAAAATGGCTATCTCAAAATTTTGATTGGATGTTTTGGGGGAGTAACGGGCGTGGGGGGGGGGGGGGGGCTAGTTGCCCTCCAATCACTTTTGACTATTAAAAAGGGCACTAGCTCTTTAATTTACAATCGAATGAGCCTGTTTTGAAGTTTCTACAACCACGCCTTCTATAAAAACCTTGTATGCCCCCAGGGCATAACTACACTCCAATAACTTTCGACATTTAAAAAGGGCACTAGCTCTTTAATTTCCAATCGAATGAGCCTGTTTTGAAGATTCTACAACAACGCCTTCTATGAAAACCTTGTATGCCCCAAGGGCATAACTTAAAACCCTTGCCCTGAGGGTTGTGGGGGAGTATCCTCCTCAAAAATATATTTTCTATCTGGAAATCAACCTCGCTGAACAAAATGGCTATCTCAAAATTTTGATTGGATGTTTTTGGGGGAGTAACGGGCATGGGGGGGGGCTCGTTGCCCTCCAATCACTTTCCACTATTAAAAAGGGCAATATCCCTTTGAATTTCCAACTGAATGAGCCTTTTTTGAAGTTTCTACGACAAAACCTTCTATAAAAACCTTATATGCCCCCAGGGCATATTTTAAGACCCTTGCCCTGAAGACTCTGGGGGAGTGTTCTCCTCAAAAACATATATTCTATCTGGAAATCAACTACGCTGAACAAAATGGCTATCTCAAAATTTTGATTGGATGTAATTGGGGAAATGATGGGCGTGGGTGAGTGTAGTTAACCTCCAATCACTTTCGACTATTAAAAAGGGCACTAGCCCTTTAATTTCCAATCGAATGATCCTGTTTTGAAGTTTCTACGACAACGCCTTCTATAAAACCTTATAGGCCCCCAGGGCATAACTTAAAACCCTTGCCCTGAGGGTTGTGGGGGAGTGTCCTACTCAAAAATATATTTTCTATCTGGAAATCAACTACGCTGAACAAAATGGCTATCTGAAAATTTTGATTGGATGTGTTTGGGGGAATGATGGGTGTGGGGGGAGGGGGTGGGGCTATTTGCCCTCCAATACTTTCGACTATTGAAAAGGGCACTATCCCTTTGAATTTTCAACTGAATGAGCCTTTTTGAAGTTTCTACGACAAAGCCTTCTATAAAAACCTTACATGCCCCCAGGGCATATCTTAAGACCCTTCCCCTGAAGGTTGGGGGGAGTGTTCTCCTCAAAAACATATATTCTATCTGGAAATCAACTACGCTGAACAAAATGGCTATCTCAAAATTTTGATTGGATGTATTTGGGGAAATGATGGGCGTGGGGGAGTTTAGTTAACCTCCAATCACTTTCGACTATTAAAAAGGGCACTAGCCCTTTAATTTCCAATCGAATGAGCCTGTTTTGAAGTTTCTACGACAACGCCTTCTATAAAACTCTTATAGGCCCCCAGGGCGTAAATTAAAACCCTTGCCCTGAGGGTTGTGGGGGAGTGTCCTACTCAAAAATGTATTTTTTATCTGGAAAGCAACTACCCTGAACAAAATGGCTATCTGAAAATTTTGATTGGATGCGTTTGGGGAAATGATGGGCGTCGGGAGGAAGAGGGCTAGTTACACTCCAATAACTTTCGACATTTAAAAAGGGCACTAGCTCTTTAATTTCAATCGAATGAGCCTGTTTTGAAGTTTCTACGACAACGCCTTCTATAAAAACCTTATATGCCCCCAGGGCATAACTTAAAACCCTTGCCCTGAGGGTTGTGGGGGAGTATCCTCCTCAAAAATATATTTTCTATCTGGAAATGAACCACGCTGAACAAAATGGCTATCTCAAAATTTTGATTGGATGTGTTTGGGGGAATAATGGGCGTGGGGGGGGCTAGTTGCCCTCCAATCACTTTTGACTATTAAAAAGGGCACTAGCTTTCTGAATTTCCAATCGAATGAGCCTTTTTTGAAGTTTCTCCGACAACGCCTTCTATAAAAACCTTATATTTCCCCAGGGTATAACTTAAAACCCATGTCCTGAGGGTTGTGGGGGAGTGTCCTTCTCAAAAATAAATTTTTTATCTGGAAGTCAACTACGCTGAACAAAATGGCTATCTGAAAATTTAGATTGGATGTGTTTGGGGAAATGATGGGCGTCGGGGGAAGGGGGCTAGTTACACTCCAATCACTTTCGACTATTAAAAAGGGCACTAGCTCTTTAATTTACAATCGAATGAGCCTGTTTTGAAGTTTCTACAACCACGCCTTCTATAAAAACCTTGTATGCCCCCAGGGCATAACTTAAAACCCTTCCCTGAGGGTTGTGGGGGAGTATCCTCCTCAAAAATATATTTTCTATCTGGAAATCGACTACGTTGAACAAAATGGCTGTCTCAAAATTTTGATTGGATGTGTTTGGGGGAATAATGGGCGTGGGGGGGGGGGGGGGCTAGTTGCCCTGCAATCACTTTAGACTATTAAAAAGGGCACTAGCTTCTTTGAATTTCCAATGGAATGAGCCTTTTTTGAAGTTTCTACGACAACACCTTCTATAAAAACCTTATATGCCCCCAGGGTATAACTTAAAACCCTTGCCCTGAAGGTTGGGGGGAGTGTCCTCCTCAAAAAAATATTTTCTATCTGGAAATCAACTACGCTGAACAAAATGGCTATCTCCGAATTTGATTGGATGTGTTTGGGGAAATGATGGGCATGGGGGGGAGGGGGACTAGTTACCCTCAAATCACTTTTGACTATTAAAAAGGGCACTAGCCCTTTAATTTCCAATCGATTGAGCCTGTTTTGAAGTTTCCACGACAACGCCTTCTATAAAAACCTTATATGCCCCAGGGCATAATTTAAAACCCGTGCCCTGAGGGTTGTGGGGGAGTGTCCTCCTCAAAAATATATTTTCTATGTGGAAATCAACTACGCTGAACAAAATGGCTATCTCAAAATTTTGATTGGATGTATTTGGGGAAATGATGGGCGTGGGTGAGTTTAGTTGCCCTCCAATCACTTTCGACTATTAAAATGGCACTATCCCTTTGAATTTCCAACTGAATGAGCCTTTTTTGAACTTTCTACAACACCTTCTATAAAAACCTTATATGCCCCCAGGGTATAACTTAAGACCCTTCCCCTGAAGGTTGGGGGGAGTGTTCTCCTCATAAACATATATTCTATCTGGAAATCAACTACGCTGAACAAAATGGCTATCTCAAAATTTTGATTGTATTTATTTGGGGAAATTATGGGCGTGGGGGGGTCTAGTTGCCCTGCAATCACTTTCGACTATTAAAAAGGGCACTAGCCCTTTAATTTCCAATCGAATGAGCCTGTTTTGAAGTTTCTACGACAACGCCTTCTATAAAACCTTATAGGCCCCCAGGGCATAACTTAAAACTCTTGCCCTGAGGGTTGTGGGGGAGTGTCCGACTCAAAAATATATTTTCTATCTGGAAATCAACTACGCTGAACAAAATGGTTATCTGAAAATTTTGATTGGATGTGTTTGGGGAAATGATGGGCGTCGGGAGGAAGGGGGCTAGTTACACTCCAATAACTTTCGACATTTAAAAAGGGCACTAGCTCTTTAATTTCCAATCGAATTAGCCTGTTTTGAAGATTCTACAACAACGCCTTCTATGAAAACCTTGTATGTCCCCAGGGCATAACTTAAAACCCTTGCCCTGAGGGTTGTGGGGGAGTGTCCGACTCAAAAATATATTTTCTATCTGGAAATCAACTACGCTGAACAAAATGGCTATCTGAAAATTTTGATTGGATGTGTTTGGGGAAATGATGGGCGTCGGGAGGAAGGGGGCTAGTTACACTCCAATAACTTTCGACATTTAAAAAGGGCACTAGCTCTTTAATTTCCAATCGAATGAGCCTGTTTTGAAGATTCTACAACAACGCCTTCTATGAAAACCTTGTATGCCCCCAGGGCATAACTTAAAACCCTTGCCCTGAGGGTTGTGGGGGAGTTTCCTCCTCAAAAATATATTTTCTATCTGGAAATCAACTACGCTGAACAAAATGGCTATCTCAAAATTTTGATTGGATGTGTTTGGGGGAATAACGGGGGGGGGAGGGGGGCTAGTTGCCCTCCAATCACTTTCGACTATTAAAAAGGGCACTAGCCCTTTAATTTCCAATCGATTGAGCCTGTTTTGAAGTTTCTACGACAACGCCTTTTTTAAAGCCTTTTATGCCCCCAGGGCATAACTTAAAACCCTTGCCCTGAGGGTTGTGGGGGAGTGTCCTCCTCAAAAATATATTTTCTATCTGGAAATCTTGCCCTGAGGGTTGTGGGGGAGTTTCCTCCTCAAAAATATATTTTCTATCTGGAAATCAACTACGCTGAACAAAATGGCTATCTCAAAATTTTGATTGGATGTGTTTGGGGAATAACGGGGGGAGGGGGCTAGTTGCCCTCCAATCACTTTCGACTATTAAAAAGGCACTAGCCCTTTAATTTCCAATCGATTGAGCCTGTTTTGAAGTTTCTACGACAACGCCTTCTTTAAAAGCCTTATATGCCCCCAGGGCATAACTTAAAACCCGTTTGCCCTGAGGGTTGTGGGGGAGTGTCCTCCTCAAAAAATATTTTTCTATCTGGAAATCAACTACGCTGAACAAAATGGCTATCTGAAAATTTTGATTGGATGTGTTTGGGGAATGATGGGCGTCGGGAGGAAGGGGGCTAGTTACACTCCAATAACTTTCGACATTTATAAAGGGCACTAGCTTTTTAATTTCCAATTGAATGAGCCTGTTTTGAAGATTCTACAACAACGCCTTCTATAAAAACCTTGTATGCCCCACTGGGCATAACTTAAAACCCTTGCCCTGAGTGTTGTGGGGGAGTATCCTCCTCAAAAATATATTTTCTATCTGGAAATGAACCACGCTGAAAAAAATGGCTGTCTCAAAATTTTGATTGGATGTGTTTGGGGGAATAATGGGCGTGGGGGGGGGGGCTAGTTGCCCTGCAATCACTTTAGACTATTAAAAAGGGCACTAGCTTTTTGTATTTCCAATCGAATGAGCCTTTTTTGAAGTTTCTACGACAACGCCTTCTATAAACACCTTATATGCCCCCAGGGTATAACTTAAAACCCTTGCCCTGAGGGTTGTGGGGGAATGCCCTCCTCAAAAATATATATTCTATCTGGAAATCAACTACGCTGAACAAAATGGCTACCTCCAAATTTTGATTGGATATGTTTGGGGAAATGATGGGCGTGGGGGGGGGAGGGGGACTATTTACACTCCAATCCCTTTCGACTATTAAAAAGGGCACTTGCCCTTTAATTTCCATCGATTGAGCCTGTTTTGAAGTTTCTACGACAACGCCTTCTATAAAAACCTTATATGCCCCCAGGCATAACTTAAAAACCCGTGCCCTGAGGGTTGTGGGGGAGTGTCCTCCTCAAAAATATATTTTCTATCTGGAAATCAACTAAGCTGAACAAAATGGCTATCTCAAAATTTTGATTGGATGTGTTTGGGTGAATGATGGGCGGGGGGGGTGGGCTAGTTGCCCTCCAATCACTTTCGACTATTAAAAAGGGCACTATCCCTTTGAATTTCCTACTGAATGGGCCTTTTTGAAGTTTCTACGACAAAGCCTTCTATAAAAACCTTATATGCCCTAGGGCATATCTTAAGACCCTTGCCCTGAAGATTCTGGGGGAGTGTTCTCCTCAAAAAACATATATTTTATCTGTAAAACAAACTACGCTGAACAAAATGGCTATCTCAAAATTTTGATTGGACGTATTTGGGGAAATGATAGGCGTGGGGGGGGGGGATAGTTACCATCCAATCACTTTCGACTATTAAAAAGGACACTAGCCTTTTAATTTCCAATCGAATGAGCCTGTTTTGAAGTTTCTACGGCAACGCCTTTATAAAACCTCATATGCCCCCAGGGCATAACTTAAAACCCTTGCCCTGAGGGTTGTGGGGGAGTGTCCTACTCAAAATATATTTTCTATCTGGAAATCAACTACGCTGAACAAAATGGCTATCTGAAAATTTTGATTGGATGTGTTTGGGGAAATGATGGGCGTCGGGAGGAAGGGGGCTAGTTACACTCCAATAACTTTCGACATTTAAAAAAAGCACTAGCTCTTTAATTTCCAATCGAATGAGCCTGTTTTGAAGATTCTACAACAATGCCTTCTATGAAAACCTTGTATGCCCCCAGGGCATAACTTAAAACCCTTGCCCTGAGGGTTGTGGGGGATTTTCCTCCTCAAAAATATATTTTCTATCTGGAAATCAATTACGCTGAACAAAATGGCTATCTCAAAGTTTTGATTGGATGTGTTTGGGGTAATAATTGGCGTGGGGGGGCTAGTTGCCCTCCAATCACTTTCGACTATTAAAAGGGCACTAGCTTTTTGAATTTCCAATCGAATGAGCCTTTTTTGAGGTTTCGCCGACAACGCCTTCTATAAAAACCTTATATTTCCCCAGAACATAACTTAAAACCCTTGTCCTGAGGGTTGTGGGGGAATGTCCTCCTCAAAAATATATTTTTCTATCTGGAAATCAACTGCGCTTAACAAAATGGCTATCTCAAAATTTTGATTGGATGTGTTTTGGGAAATCATGGTTACTGGGGGGAGGGGGGCTAGTTACACTCCAATCACTTTCGACTATTAAAAAGGGCACTAACCTTTAATTTCCAATCGAATGAGCCTTTTTTGAAGTTTCTACGACAACACCTTCTATAAAAACCTTATATGCCCCTAGGGTTATAACTTAAAACCCTTGCCCTGAGGGTTGTGGGGGAGTGTCCTCCTCAAAAATATATTTTCTATCTGGAAATCAACTACGCTGAACAAAATGGCTATCTCAAAATTTTGATTGGATGTGTTTGGGGAAATGATGGGCGTGGGGGGGGCTAGTTACACTCCAATCACTTTCGACTATTAAAAAGGGCACTAGCCCTTTAATTTCCAATCGAATGAACGCCCTTTGAAGTTTCTACGACGACCCCTTCCTTATGAAGTGCCTCTGGGAAAAAAAAATAATAATAAAAAACATTGGAGCCGTATGGCCTTTACTATAGGCAACGCTACAGCGTTGCCTCTGATTAGGAGTTAGCAGGGTTGTGTTTCATTCCCCTTTACATAGATTATTTTGATGGAATATGCTTTAAGGAGCACAGAAAAAGCGATTGGAGACCACGGAATCAAATGGGGAGGAAAAAGTCTCCTGGACTTGGATTGTGCTGATGATTATATCATCCTAGATGAAAGTGTGAGCAAAATGAATGAAGTTTTAGAGGTATTGCCAGTTCAGGGTGCTAGAATTGGTTTGAAAATTAATGTTAGGAAGACTAAGTCACTAAGGCTAGGCATAAGTGAAGATGAAAATATGACGTTGGGTAATGAAAAGATTGATCAGGTGGGCAGTTTCACTAACCTTCGTAGTATCATTAGTAAAGATTGTGGGAGCAGTGAAGATGTTAAAAGTAGAATAGCCAAGGCTCAAGGTGTTTTTTTCACAGTTAAAAAAAGTTTGAAAGAATAGACAGATAACTCTTTAAACCAAGATTAGAATTTTAGAAGTTACAATGATGACAGTGGTCATATATGACTCTGAAGCATGGACGCTCCAAAAAGCGGATGAAGATTTCCCAGATGTTTTCCAGAGAAATTGCTTAAGGATTGTCCTGGGCACCCCGCCTGACTGACCGTATTTCAAACAATAGGCTATACGAAAAATGATGTTCAATACCGCTCTCTAGGGCTATAATGAAAGAAAAGTTTAGGTGGCTAGGGTACGTTGTGCGAATGAAGGATGACAGATTGCCGAAGATCGTTCTATTCGGCCAACTGTCTAGGGCTAAACGGAAAGCAAGTCGTCCCCGTCTGGGGTGGGGAGACGTCATAAAGAAAAGACTTAAAGAAAAATGGGAACTTCGTGGCGGGTGTAAAAAGGGAGGCTTTGAATAGATAGGGATGGAGGAGGAGCGTGCGTAGCTGTGTTGGCCTCAGGCGGCTTGGTACTGCGGTGAGTTGTTAGTAGTAGTAGTAGTAGTATTTTACAGAAAAGGGTTTCCTTTAGAGAGGGGGGAGGGTAAATTCCTTGACCCGTAGAAAGAAACAGGGCAACGAGAAAATCCATTAACAGACATAAAAACGTGAAATAAATCTGGCTTTAAGAGTTTGTGATGTCCAATTTTCTTTATTTTTGTGACAACAAAACAGAGCTTTCATATTAATGATCTTGACAGTCATTTAAATTGTGACCTTAAAAAGCAAACAATTCCAACAAGGTGAACATGTAAAGATTCTAACTTGTGTTTTACCCAATGTAAGTACGGTGTTTGAGTTGCACGAAGGAAAAAATTAAAGAGAGATGGGCCGAACATTTTGAGAATTTGCTAAACCGAGATAGAGTTGCAGGAAAATATAGAGGAAAATGAAAAAGTTTGTGATACCTTGGATGTGAAGGAAGATTTGTTTTGTGAGGAGGAATTAGTAACAGTACTAAAAGGATTAAAGAATAATAAGGCTCCAGGTGCTGATAGGGTGGTAAATGAGTTTCTTAAATATGGTGGCTCTAGGTTAGAAATAAGTTACTGAAGATTATGAATATGATTTTCGAAAAAGGGGAAGTACCCAGCAATTTTAAGAAAAACCTTAATTAAGCCACTTTATAAGAAAGGTGATAAAAGTGAGTGTGGTAATTATCGAGGCATTAGTCTGGTCTCTGTAGGTAGTAAATTACTTAGTAATATGATACTTTTTAGACTAAGAGATTCTGTAGACGAAGTTTTAAGAGAAGAGCAGTGCGGTTTTAGAAAAGGTAGAGGATGTGTCGACCAAATTTTCACTATTAGGCTAATAATTGAGAAGTGCCTGAGTTTTCAAACACTTTTGGTCCTCAGTTTTATAGATTATGAGCAAGCGTTCGATTCTGTTGATAGAAGAGCTTTAGTAAAGGTTTTATCCTTGTATGGTATACCAGACAAATACATTAAAGTGATTAGTGCTATGTACGAGAATAACACTGCTGCGGTTAAGGTAGGCAATGAGGTTAGCAGCTGGTTTTGTATTAAATCAGGAGTTAAGAAGGGTTGTGTTCTATCTCCCTTTGTATGGATTATTTTGATGGACTTTGTTTTAAGGAGCACAGGAAAGGCAATGGGAGACCACGGAATCAAATGGGGAGGAAAAAGTCTCCTGGACTTGGATTATGCTGATGATTTAAGCATCCTAGATGAAAGTGTGAGCAAAATGAATGAAGTTTTAGAGGTTTTGCGAGTTCAGGGTGCTAGAATTGGTTTGAAAATTAATGTTAGGAAGACTAAGTCACTAAGTCTAGGAATAAGTGAAGATGAAAAGGTGACGTTGGGTAATGAAAAGATTGATCAGGTGGGCAGCTTCACTTACCTTGGTAGTATTATTAGTAAAGATGGTGGGAGCAGTTAAGATGTTAAATATAGAATAGTCAAGGCTCAGGGTGTATTTTCACAGTTAAAAAAAGTCTGGAAGAATAGGAAGATAAGTCTGCAAACCAAGATTAGAATATTAGAAGCTACAGTGATGACAGTGGTCAAATATGGCTCTGAAGCATGGACGCTCCGAAAAGCGGATGAAGATTTGCTAGATGTTTTCCAGAAAAATTGCTTAAGGATTGTTCTGGGTACCAGGCTGACTGACCGTATTTCAAACCAATAGGCTATACGAAAAATGTGGTTTAATACCGCTTTCTAGGGCTATAATGAAAGAAAGGTTGAGGTGGCTAGGGCACGTTGTGTGGATGAAGGATGACAGATTGCCGAAGATTGTCCTTTTCGGCCAACCATCTAGGGCTAAACGGAAAGCAGGTCGTCCCCGTCTGGGGTGGGAGGACGTCATAAAGAAAGATTTAAAGGAAATGGGAACTTCGTGGGCGGGTGTAAAAAGGGAGGCTTTAATTAGATTGGGGTGGAGGAGGAGCGTGCGTAGCTGTGTTGGCCTCAGGCGGCTTGGTGCTGCGGTGAGTTGTTAGTAGTAGTAGTAGTAGTAGTAGGGTTCAGTTATAAGTAGTGACATATCTTCAGTTTCTGTGACATGCCCTCACCAGATTCCTGGGACATGCCCTCCCATTTCCCGTAGAATTTCTGTGACATGCCCTTTGACTTCACGACAAACCCTTACTACTTTTAAGGACAGCTCTATCAAAATTCCCAGGACATCCCTATCACATTTTCAGGACATACCCTCTAACTTCACAGCATCCATAGGAAAAATAGCATTGGATTTCAACCAAGGGTAATTAACATGGAATTTCTACGGGTCAGATAAGAAAACTAGCATGGAAATTCTACGGGTCAGATAGGGAAGTTAGCACAAGGAAATTATCATAGGTTTGTTGGTTATGTTTGTTGTTTGTTGGTTATGTTTGTTGTTTGTTGGTTATGTTTGTTGGTTATGTTTTGGTTGATGTTTCTTGGATGTGTTTGTTGGTTGTTGTTTGTTGGTTACGTTCTGTTTGATGTTTGTTAGATGTGTTTGTTTGTTGTTGGTTATGTTTATTGTTTATGTTTGTTGGTTATGTGGTTTGATGTTTGTTCTTTGATGGTTGTTGGATATGTTTGTTGGTTGCTGTTTGATGGTTGTTGGTTATGTTTTGTTTTATGGTTATGTAGTTTGATGGTTATGTTAGTTGATGATTATGATGTTTGTTGGATGTGTTTGTTGATGGTTATGTCTGATGTTTGTTATGTTTGTTGTTTGTTATGTTGTTGGTGGCTAAGAGGTTTGATGTTTGATGGTTATGTTTGATAGTTATGTTGTTTGATATATGTTGGTTATGTTGTTTGTTGGTATGTTTGTTGTTGGTTTATGTTTGTTGGTTATGTTTGTTTGTTATGCTTGTTGGATGTGTTTGTTGGTTGTTGTTTGATGCTTTTTGGTCATGTTGTATCTTGATTATGTGTGTCGGTTATGTTTTGTTGGATGTGATTGTTGGTTGTTGTTTGTTGGTTATGTTTTTTGGTTATATTGTTTGATGGTTGTGTTTGTTGATTATGCTGTTATGTTTCTTTGATTGTTATGTCTGAAGGTTATTTTGTTTGATGGTTATGTTTGTTGGTTATGTTGTTTGATGGTTATGTTGTTTGATGGTTATGTTTGTTACTTTGAATATATTTGAAAATACATGGAGTTACTAGCCAATGCCACCCATTGTTTCTATTCCCCCACGATGTTTTCCTATTGCAGACCTTAGAATGCCATTATGGAACATGTCCAATATTTCCCCTTAGCAACCGCTTATTTTGTTAGCACATTAGATAATTGGAGCTACCAGCCCCTCAAGCCGTTACATCTGTAAAATGTGGTCAGCTGCCAAGATTCTGAGCACAGCCCTCTGGTCGTCACACCTACGCAATGCGGTTACCGTTCTATTAAATTGAACACAATTGGCTAGAATCCCATGATACACCCCTCTATACTCCAACACACCCCGTTTAAAACGGTCGGGTGTAATATGCTTGACGCAATTTTACGTAATCCTGCCACACGAACCCATTAGGGAACCCTGCTTGTAACGCAACGACAGCTCATAACCATACGTAATGATTATGCAACACTGTCACGTAATGATCATTTTGACAGTTTATTTTTCGCTCATAACGTTTTGTAAAAACGTACAATGTTTTTTTCATTTTAACTTAATGGAGGTAAACAATTTATATAATGTCACGCAATGGTTGTACAACCATCACAGCCAGATCATACCTTTTTGACATTTTTTGCCCGAAACCCTCAGCATATTTTTTCTCCTTATGGTACTTTAGTTTTTCATCCGAAACATGCTTTTTTCTTAGTTCTCGACCCCACCAGGACTCAAAATTTCAATTTTTCCAACAGCAAGTCGTTCATGAAACATTTCTTAGTATTTTGTCCTACACTTTAATATTCTAAAATTAACCTAATGCATGACACCTAAGAATCCCCATTTTTGGCAAACACTAGAATGATTTGTTACTCCCAAAATTCAACACGCTCAAGGAGAGATTTGCTCTCAAGGCATTAATAGCAATATACACTAAGAAGTGTTTTAATTAGGTAATCTCCTTAATCGTCCAAAACAATACGTCTTATAAACACAGACTTTGTAAATAAAAGATTTTATTATTTCAAACAAATTGACAAACAATATTAAAAACATAGAAAAAGACAGTTAAAAAACACGACAAAAAATGAAAAGTGAAAAAAACCCATATCATAATATAGACCAAAAAAAGAACCGTATATTATAAAAAATCAGGGGTCCTAGCATGCTACCCAGGGGGTAGGGAGTAGGGGAGATATTAGAGATGGATTTAAAGCGTTTTAAGAGCTTTTAAGGAACTACCCTCTTTTCATTGAGCTAAATTTATGAATATTTCACAATATCCTAACATTAGGTTCCATCCTCCCCCTAGCATTCATTTTTAGAGGCTGCCTTGATAATAGATGCAATTATTAGGCATTATTGTGGCTTATAAAAGGATAAGATATAAACAATAACATGTGTAATTTAAAGAAAGATGAGGGGAGAGAACTCCAGGGGAGGGGTGCGTCTGTGGAGAAACGGGGCCTTTTTTTCGTTGCCAGCTCAGCACTGCCTTTTTTTATCTTGTCGTTTATGTTTATGTTTATTTTTTTTTCGTTGTGCAAAGTGGTAATTTTCAAGTTTTTAATTTTTAAATGTTTTCTTATTTTTTGTTATCTGCAGCGGCCCTCCCTCCACTAGGGTACCGGCTCACTCACTGGCCACCTCCGAGGGAATTTCCAATCAATCGAGCGCTTTGTCTCAGTCCTTAAGCAACCCAGGGCACATTCTCAGCAAAACTATCAAAACACTCAAAGGGGAAATTCTATGTCGAGAAATTCTTGTTCCCACCCATCCCGCGCACTGCGGGGGAGTTTGTTCAGGGTTTACTCATTCCAGGGACGGAATCCGGACTTCAGCTAGGCGATAAAGGAGGTTAAAAATATCGTCCCCTCCCCGAGTACAGCACACACACTGGGTGCTGCGTAATAACTGCGGTGCACGTCTTAAACAACGACATCTAATGTGAGAGGTTGGAAGATCATCTTGCAAGAAGGGTAGATACCCAAACCATTAAAAAGTACACTTATGGCCCAGAGTGGAATAGGGCTGTCACACTGTTTTCAGACTGTCACCACCCCTCATACCCCCTCCCCCATCTCTCATATGGCACCATTCCATTTCCCTCGACCATCTCCTCCGAAAAACTTTTCAGACATTTTTTTTAATTTTTACTTCAAGTCGTTCATTCGGGTTTTCGCAAGCAATTCACGCCACAGTACCATACTATAACTACTCTCTAGCGCTCCTTTGTTATCGCTTGATCCCCCCCAAAATACTTTTAAGACATTTCTTGTTAAAATTTCTACGTCAGCTCATTCAGTCGGGTTTTCGCAAGCATCTCAAGCATTTTTGTGGTTTTGTGTGTGTGTGCGTTTTTGTTCGTGTGTTTTGTGTATTTTGTGTGTGAGTGTGTGATTTTGTATGTGTGTGTTTTTGTGTGTGTGTGTGTTTTTTGTCTGAGTGTGTGTTTTTTTGTGTGTTTGTTTTTGTGTGTTTTTGTTTACGATGTGTGTGTTTTTGTGTGTGCGTTTGTGTGTGTGTTTTTTTTTGGGTGTTTGTGTGCGTGTGTGTGTTTATGTGTTTTGTGTGTGTTTGTGTATGTGTGTTTTTGTGTATGTGTATGTTTGTGTGTGTGTGTGTGTTTTTTTTTGTGTGTGTGTGTGTGTTTCAAACGTTAGAAGTTGCTTATAATGATGATGACGGATGTTTTTGGGGTGTTAGAGAGTAGTAATAGTGTGGAACTGTGGCGTGAATAGCTTGCAAAAACCCGAATGAATGAGTTGAAGTAGAACTTTTAACATGAAATGTATGAAAACTGTTTTGGGGTTGATGGGGTGATGACAGGGGGTGTCATAGAGCAGTTATAGTGTGTGGTACTGTAGTGTGAATTGCTTTTGAAATCCCGAATGAATGAGATGAAGTAAAACTTTTAAAAAGAAATGTCTGAGAAGTGTTTAGGGGGAGATTGAGCGATGACAGAGGTGTGTCATAAGGGACAGTAATAGTGTGAAAACAGGGCTGGTGTCAGTGTGAAAACAGTATGGCATTCAGCTCTCTGCCATAATTATACTTTTTAATGGTTTTCTCACAAGATGATCTTCCAACCTCCACATGGCGTCCTGGAGTCTAGCTTGTAAGATACAATGATGTCATCCATATTAAACCTGGTCACGGAAATTCTGGGGATCTTCCAGAAAAACAATGTGTCGAAAGATGGGTAGGAATCATGCAAATATAGAAGAAATATTAGAACACTTGGAATACTGGGTTTTCTGTCAGGGTGGGGGTCTTACCAGCTGAGCACTAGAAAGAGGGATGCTTTGACGTTAGTGGGGGGTGTGTCCTAGAAATTCTATGATAATTTCCCTATTTATACTACTTTTTAAATTATCTCAAGCGAGACCATTTTTTAACCTCCTTTTTCGCCTAGCCGAAATCTGGATTCCGTCCCCGGAATGATTAGACACTAGTCAACCTCCCCCGCAGTACGCGGGATGGGTGGGAACAAGAATTTTTTGAAATAGAATTTGCTCCTTTGCGTGTTTTGATTTTTCTGCTTAAAAATGTGCCCTGAGTTGCGTAAGGACTTAGACAAAGCACTCGGTGAATTGGACACTCCCTCGGAGTTGGCCAGCGAGAGGGCCGGTACCCTAGTGGAGGAAGGGCCGCTGCGGGTTAGCAAAAATATAAGAAAACATTTAAAGTTTAAGCACTTGAAAATTACCACTTTGAGCAACGAAAAATAAAACATAAACATAAATGACTATATAAGAAAAGCAGTGCTGAGCTGGCGACGGAAAAAAGGCCCCCTCTCTACACAGACGCACCCCTTCCCCTGGAGTCCTCTCCCCTCATCTTTTCTTAAATTGCGCATGATATTATTTATATTTTATCCTTTTATAAGCCACAATAATGCCACAAAATTGCATCTATTATCAAGGCGGCGTCTGGAAATGAATGCTAGGTGGATGGTGGATCCTATTGGGGCGTAAGTTACGGGGATCACCACTTATTGGTGCAAAAATGGCACAAAAAGGTTGTTATGCCACTTAATCGAGGGAGAGAGAACCCCTTGTCGGCCCAAATGTTAGTGGGATTCCCGCGCTTACTCCAACGGTTCCGTGTCTATCGGGTACGCGTCTGTGCCCGATTTACAATATACCCTACCTTAGGGTACTATAGCGTGACCAAATGGTCCCAGGGGCCACTTTAAGGCCAAGGGTTACCGGTAATATTTCTAACTATTTCTTTAGACTCCACCTAGGCAATACAGTCAAAGATTATATAGTATAAAAAAATCTTACTGTAATCAGTCACGCTACAAAAAAGGATCTAAAACAAAAAGGAAACTATTTTCCCCAGCCCACTCAGCCAGACGCGTGTCTGCGACGGGGTGATGGGGTGGTAGTGAATTTTTCCAGCCAATCCGAGGGCTTACTAATTACTGGTCAAACCCCAACTGCGCACTTAACCTCGTGGTCTGTGTAACCAACTACGCAATTAGGAGGACAGAAAATTGCGCCACCAAAATAAAAGGAAAATAATAATTATTACTAGGGGAAGGAAAATAATTAAGGGGCCAAAAGAAAAGAATGTGAGAAGGACATTTATGTGAACAAACTTGGACCAAGGGTTCCAACAGATCCTATTGTTAGGATATTAGGAAATATTCCTAAATTTAGTTCAATGAAAAAGGGGTATTTCCTTAAAAGCTCTTAAAACGCTTTAAATCCATCTCTAATATCAGAGGGTTCTGTTGCACGGGGGGCTCAGTTTTACGGTGGTTCAGTTACATGATGGTTAAGCTGAACGGTGGTTCAATTGCGCGGGGGTTCATTTACAGTGGTTCAGTTGCTTGGGGTTCAGTTACACGGTGGTTCAGCTGCAATGGAACCGTTAGGGACACCTTGCTTCATCCTCAAGATTGATATGATTTTCCTTAAATTTTTTAATTTTTCATTCTATTAAATGCTTAACTCACGTGCTGGACAATAACTTGGAAACGTGATCTTTTTTAGCAGAGACTTATATTTAAATGCCCCTTATCCACCATTATTTGCATTCACTTCACCTCGAAAAATCTTCCAGGCACTATTTTTCATGTAATGAAAATTTCTCTTTTTAACACAAGATTGTATTTGGTTGTTTTTAGAAGAAAACTACTTCTAATACTAGAAATCTGATAAGCTTATGCCCTTTCTACAAACAATTTGTAAAAAGAAAAAACTAGTGCATGACATTTACAATAGTACAGTATAAATTAAAAAAACCCTTTTAATTGGTGTAAAATCAACTTTATATAACAACTTAATTTCACCCTGACATAGGTCGTACCCAGGATTTTTTTTCGGAGTGGGTTTTTACTCAAAGATTTTTTTTTTGGGGGGGGGGGGGGGAACGGTCACACAAAAACCTAAAAAAAAGCATACAAAATTTGATTATACTCACTTTTCTTACGTTTTTACAAGTCAAACAAACATTTCGTGTGGGGAGGGTGTTCAAACCCCCCTACCCCCCCCCCTCTGGGTAAGCCCTTGACCCTAACCAATATAATCATGTAATAACATAAATGATTTTTCATCTTCTATTATTCATTTAATTCCTCACATCACATTCGGCATATCAATTAATTGAGTCGCAAATATAATTAAATACTCTTAAAAAATAGATTAACTAACACAAAATCCATACGTTTTATTAAAGTATTCTGTTTCTGCTTTATACTTCGAATTACTACAGAATTTTTTGTTAAAAATCTGGCAAAAATCGCCATTTTTTGTAAACTCTTCCATAACTATCAAATATTTCATTTTTTTTGAACGCTTGCTAATTTCCATTCAATGTCCATGTCTATTACTTGAATCACTAGTACTCACTACAATAGTTTTAGGGTAGCTCACAATATTTATTTCGTTTAGATGATCTGAAGGAACACAAACAGTTTAATTCTACCGCTTTCAAAATCACTTTTCCAAACATTTACAATCTGAACAGCATTTATTACGGGAAAAAGACATTACAGGCCAGTTGTCTGCAATAAGTTCAATTATAAAGTAGTGAAATGCAAACACTAAAAATATTAACGAGCTCCCCATGGCTGTGCTAAAGTTCAAATCTGAAAGAATCTGTCTATCATAAGCAGCGCAATCGCGCTGCCTAAGTAAAGTAAAGAACGAGGTTGGCCAAATGCATTTTTTTTTTAGGTTTCCATACCAGGGCACTTCATATCCAAGGATTTGTCATAGAAATGTCGAAAAGGGCTCATTCGATTGGAAATTGGAATGATAGTGCTCTTTTTAATAGTAGAAAGAGATTGGAAGGCAGCTAACACCCCTTCCACGCCAACCATTTCCTCAAACACATCGAATCAAAATTATGAGATATTCATTTTGTTCAGCTTAGTTTTGATTTCCAGATAGAAATTATGTTTTTTGAGGACGACACTCACCCCACAGCCCTCAGGGCAATGTTGTAAGTTATGCCCTGGGGGCATATAAGCTTTTATCGAAAGCTTTGTCGTGGAAACTTCAAAAAAGGCTCATTCGATTGGAAATTCAAAGGGCTAGTGCCTTTTTTAATAGTCGGATATGATTGAAGGGTAACTAACCCCCGTCTCACGCCCACCTTTTCCCCAAACACATCAAATAAAAATTTTGAGATAGCCGTTTAGTTAAACGTAGTTGAAATTTCCAGAAATTAGGTCTTTGAGGATGATAACCCCACCAGAGCCCTCAGGGCAAGGGTTACAAGTTATGCCCTGGGGGCATATAAGGTTTTTATTTAAGGCTTTGTCGTTAAAACTTGAAAAAACGGTGCATTCGATTGGAAATTCAAAGGGCTAGTGCCCTTTTTAAAAGTCGAAAATTATTGGAGGACAACTAACCCCCCTCTTACGCCTAAGAGTCAAGACTGATAGTGGGTAACTAGTCCCCCCCCATCCTTGACGTCCTCTTTTCCTCAAACACATCCGATCGAAATTGTGAGATAGCTAGTTTGATTACAATAGTCCAAAGAGCATATACAAATGCATTGTAAGTTATGTAGCAAGGGTTGGAAGTTATGTCCCGGGGCATAAAAGGATTTTAATGAACGAGTGAACGTTAAAACTTAGGATTGGAAGGGGCTTATTTGAATGGAAGTCGGCAATTCTAGTGCCCTTTTTAAGAGTTAAAATTAAATTTAGGGCACCCATTCCCCCTCCAAGCTTATCATTCCCCAGAACACATCCGATCAAAATTTTAAAAGAGCGATTTTGTTCGGCATTGTTGAAAAATCCAGTAATTATTTCTTTGGGGATGTCAACCATTCCAGAGCCGTTAGGGTAGTTCGTACATTGCTTGCACATAGTGTATGGTATTGAGAAAGGTATGTATTTTGAACTTTACTTTCCAAAAACATTAAGAAAATTCAGGTGAACCTTTCAAAGACTGTTGAGTAGAGTGTTGAACTAAACCAAAAAACCTTATATGTAAGCGGATTGTCAAAATGGCGTGACTCAGGAAGGACTGGATAAACTAATTTGGAACTTTCAGGAATTGATAAAAGAGATGATCAAAAAGGCAATATTTGTATGCTACCACTACTATTACAACTACCACCATTACTACTGCTACCACTACCACTGCAACATTATTACATTTACAATATTAAATGAAAATTCTAATTAAATCAAAAGACGCAATTTTCGTCAATATTGTCAAAAGAGCGTATCTCAAGAATTAATTTGTGTAATAATTTGCAACTTTCAGAGAATACTTAAAGGGGAAGATCATCTGACCAAAAGGCAATATGTGCACGCTACTACTAATACTACTCTCACAGCAACATTTACTACAACTACTACTACTAATACTACTGCTGCTACTACTACTACTTCAACTACTACTTCTATTGCAACTACTTGCAAGGCTATGAGCATTGAAATGAAAATTTCAAGAAGTATATGAACAAACGGGTTATCAGAAGGTCATATCAGCAATTTCATAGCCATTGCTAATTGTATTGAGTTGAAAGTTCCAGGACTTGGGAAGAGGGACATTCCACTTACAGAAAGACAGTACGTTAATACTCCTGCTGCTACAAGGACCAATAATATTACAATTTATACTACTACTAGTAATACCAGTACTACTACTCTGACTACTATTACAACTATGTCGAATGGTATGAAGGTAAAATTTCAAAATAATTTTGAGGGGAAAATGTGAACTGAATCGCAACACGCCATCTGTATGCAGGTTGTTAAAAAGGCGTAACAGCAATATGTTAGGAACTGTCTGGTGTGTGATGATGGAACTAACAGGGCTTTTTGTAGGGGACTAACCAAAAGAAAAATTTTGCACACGAACTACTAATGATTCTACTCATCCTATAACTACTGCTACTATTATTACTACTTCTACTGCTAGTGTCACTAAAGCTATGGCTACTACTATAATTTCTACTGCTACTACTACTACTGCTACTATAAAAAGTAAGAGTATTAAGGCAACAAAATTTGGAATATAATGAAATTGTTTGAAACTAAATCGAAACACACTATGCCCAAAGAGGTTATCAAGAGGACATGTCAGAAATGCTTCAGAAAAGTTTGACGGTATTAAGTTGAAACTTTCAGCATTTCCTGAAAGAAATGTTGAAGACATCAAGGTGCTATACGTATACTGCTACTACTGCTTCCACAATTATTGCTACTACGCAAGCTAAGAGTATTAAGGTTTCCAAAAGGTGACAAAGTAATATCACAACAACGGCTGCATCATTAAGTTAGGCCTTTAAGGGTAAGTTATGGCGGATTTTGAACTTCCCAGAATGCACTATTTGTATACTATTAATACTACAACAATAGTTACTGTAACTCGCAATATGAAGGGCATTAAGATCTCTTAGGGAACGTTTAGGGGAGTTTCAATTAAACAAAAAAAAAAAAAAACTAAATGAACGCAGGTTCTCAAAAGGGCATATAAGCAATATCACAAGCAGCCCTGCTCTATAATAGCTAGAAATATCATTCAAAATTTAAAAGCAACTAATTCGAATAACAAATAAAGTTCTAGTGCCTCTTTTAAGAGTAAAAAGAGATTGGAGGGCAATCAGCCCTTTTTCCAAGCCCATTCATTTCTCAATCCTCCACAATTATATAATTGACCCATTATGCTTTAAAACTAAATGTTACTTTAAATCTAAATTCGAAGGCATTGTGTTTATGGTTGTCAATAAGACACCTCAGCAATATCGCTAGAAAGACTTGGGGTATTAAGTTGTAACTTTTGGGGCCACTACTATTGCTTTCTTCTACTCTTACAATTCAAACAAGTCAAAAGAGTGAATGTATATTCAGGCTGTCAAACGGCATAGACATATTGTCTTGGGAATAACATTAAGTTTTATTTTTTAGGTCAAGTTGAAAAAGTATAAAAGTAAATTAACTTTTACTATTTGTGTCCAGATTAAAAATAGTTGAAAAAGTTTTTTCAACATTCAAATAACAAGCCAAACTATGGATTCTTATAGAAAAAAAAGAAATAAAATATTATTTTTTCCCTTGAAAAAGACTACTTTAATAAAGAACAAACAGAAATTAATTAAAAAAATTTTTCAACAAAAAAAGTTTTTCAAAGAAAATTATTGAGCTCCATTAAGCCAAAAATGAGCAAAAATAATTTCAAATAATCTTCCAACCGTAAAACAACCACAACTGACCATCAATAAATAAGTGAACCCAAAACGAAAGTAGGAGAAGGGGTGCCAGTCCGGGGGGGGGGGGTCTATATAAGATCATTGACCTACTTTCGGGGTGACGCAATACGCTCATTGAATACAACCGGACAAGATGATTGGCCTCCAATAAGCTAGAATACGAGACGAACAAGACCACACGGTCATTTAATACCACCGGGGACATGTGACACCAGCGGACCTTCTGAGAATTCCTACATTGTATTTGTGCAATAGCCCCAAGAGGTCTTAGCAGGCACAACTAATATAAGGAAGGATTTTTAGTGTAGTTGATATTAGTGTAAGAACAGAATTCAAGAAGAGAACTGTTTGACTTTACTTGTTTATTTATTAGGCAAGATATATATTTGCAATAAATGAGTGGAATGTTTACACTATTAGAAGTTGATAGTGGATCTGGTAGCAGCAGTAATGATACAAGAGCACCAAACATTGCGGTAAAAATCACGAGAGGATCACGGCTTTGTCTTGAGTGGGAAGAAGTATATGCAAGATACGTTTTATCATAGAGTAAATTTATATTGGACGCCCAATTGTGCTTCGCTGCGAAAGTCGATATAGTACTTATGCATATACTTCAAAGTACTTTAAATACAATAGTGAAGTATATAGAGGACAATAAGCTATAACGGTAATTGTATATGTGTAATATATTATTGTTGTAATTATACACACACAATAAAATTGTTTCGAAATCGAAAATGTTCCCTTCCTTTTTTTAGATTTTTTTTTAGGTTATCGAGTATTCTTGAAGTAGAACGAATAGTGGTTAGTCTAGAGTCCGCAGTGAGAGTGTTAGGATTGAAAAATGAATAAATTTGAGAAAGAGAGAATTAAGTCGAATTTTGTGATTATGGAAAAATGTTTGATTCTAGATGACGATTTTCTCGAGTTATCTCTTCAACGGAAGATATTTCCTCAGGGAACACTTGACAATATAATGGGGAATGATTCTCTCCATAGGACTATTTTATGATGCTTTTACGACGTGACTCAAATACTTTTACTCAATTTATTGATATATTAATTGAAACAAAGCAGAATAATATCGTGGATATACTTTTAAAAATATTGCCATAGATTCTATGTAGATGACTCCCCCTTTCAAAACAGGTTACGTAACGTCAAGAGTTACTCCTCTCTGTCTCTTATCCCTCCTCTGAATTTATGGAACGTGGATCATTTTCATTTTAGCCGTGAGAGAGTTGACAACGGAAACCAAAAAAGTTCTATACATGTCCACTATGTGTGTATACTCTTGGCAGTTGGTCATCATTTGAGAAGTGTTCAATTATTGATGAGTATAATGAAAATTGCAATTATGCATTCCGTGTAAATTACATAGAGGATATGCAGTACAAATTAAAGGCTGTAATTCATGTCTTAAAGAGATTTGTGACTCGTATCCTAGAGGGCAACCATACTCCAGTAACCACTGTGACAAATTTGATCAGTGGGAGAATACTTATCCTGGTATGATTGGAATGAACCCTAAAAGTGATTTTAGTTTATTTCTAAGAGATTGGTATCGTCGTGGTTTTAAGTTATTTCGGTAGGAAGAATTAGTCTCTACGATTCAACTGTTGGGGTAACAAGACAATTTGGTTTCTACGTCATCGTTGTGACAACAATACCTGTTGTGACTATAAACCTAGACCTTTTTATTTGGCTGTTACAGAATGTGATTCACCACTTGAAAACACTGTATGTGATATTGCTTCAAATAGACAAATTTATACAAGTGAATTTCACAATATGAATGCAAATAGTATTATTGACTATACAAAGAGATACGACAAGAGTGAAGTTAAATTGTACTGGAGAAAATGTGACCCTGATTTTGCAGCCAATAAAGTTCAATATACAGTGAATTTGAATGATCTACCAGCATTAGTGGTTCTTGACATTGCCTATATACTGAAGAAGAAGAAGAAATCTAAAGTGAAGAATAAAGACATTGTTGTTGTGTATATACATTTTTGTATTAATGAACAAATTCACATACATTTTTAAAGCACTTTTCTCGTAGGGCACTAAAACCAATATTATACAGGTCTGAGAAGATATTTTCCATCATAAAGTCGTTCAGACGTGAATAGTCTACGTAAATGTTGAGAAACTGCTTGTAAGTATAGCCGCGACATCTGAAGACGAAATATAGTAGCGCATGGAAACCATATCTTTTAGTCGTTAAATCCTGCACTCACTTCCAATTTCAAATCACAGTTTTCCCACTGCTTTCAATATAGTTATTGATGTGTGAGTGTAGAATGTATAGGTAGGCCGAGAGGATCAAAAAATTCAATTGTCTTCATTGTTTGAAAGATGCACAGCCAATGGCCGGTATTCACATTCGACGGACTGCTATTAACAATTATTAGGGTACTTTTTGCAATTTGAATTTTTTCAAGGAAGTCCGATGGTAGACAATAGGATCTGTATTTGCACATGTAGGGGTCCATATTAAATACACTGATTATTTGACTGGTGTTCATGGTGCAAGATCTAGTAGAACAATGCCTTCGGGATTGATTTCCCAATAGGTTTCAAATTGTTGTAGCATTTTTTAGTGCATCTATACCATCTGTATCAGTAATATGTTCATATCCTTTACATGTGCTTCTCAATTCCTTGTATGACTTGGATATCATCAACATGAAATGCTTAATTTGAGAGATTGTTGCTCGTGCTCACCAATGTGCCATTTATGTAGACACTGATTTGACGAAATAAATTATTTTGTATATAATTTTCAAAGGATATTCCATCAGCAGGAATGGGCATTCCATTGTTGGATTTATTGACTATCATATGTAAATCTATAAATGTCCAAGACCTGTATGTAAAGTAGTCCTCATTGGAATGAATTTAAAAGTGGATATAATCACAGAGGGGTTGTTGTGGATAAAATTGTTCATAGTATCCATGTTTTACACTCACATCAACATTATTTGCATTTAATAGATTCAAAGCTGAAGTGATTGAAGGTTGGGAACCCTTATGCGGTAGATATGCCATTGTTCAGTCTATGAAAAGAAATCCAGTTTCAATCTAACAATTCTCTTCCTGGGGCTTCTTATTCTGTTTATTGTACGTGTCGTCTTATTCCTTCTTTTCTTTGACAGGGGTGATGTCTTTCGTTTCTGACCTGAGTAGAGACTGATTCTCGACCTTTTTAAACCTTTTTCCATTTTTTGGAAATTTCAATTGCTCGCCAAGAGTTTGCGTACTGAACCTAAGATTGTCCGAAGCATTTTTTTATAAAATCCTTGCCAGAGCTTCAATCGTATAGTGTAGAGGATTCAAAATCTGTCGCAGCCGGTAAAATATATTTTTTAGACAGAGGTAGTGCAGAGCGAAATGGCTTAGCAAACCAAATGCCAAGACCATAGCCAGACATTGATGAACGACCTTTGTAATAGTCCATTCTATTGCCCAGTTGTCTTGGACCAAGAGTATTAACATAGCAGTCAATATCAGGACAAATGTATACCACTTTTCTATTACAATCTTGTTTTATTTGTTGAACACCGACAACGAGGGGTCATAAATGGCATGTAATAACAGCCAAACCTTTTGACATTGCTAGAGGTTTACCTAAATCAGTTCTTAGTATTAACTGACAGAGTTCCAAATAGGAAGTGTTAACGGGGATATACTGAAGATGCTTTATATTGTAATGATGGATATGGTCTTGATTGGTTTTCCGTAAAAGAACTCGTAGGAGGGGGACATTGCTATTACCAACTCTGGATGTTTCAACAAATGAATAATAAGGAAATACACAAATGTCCGTGGAGAAGGCCCGCGGGTAGTCAGCAAAAATAACATTAGTGTTTCTCTCACTTTTACCATTGATTATACTTAGTTTAAAGCCAAGAACATCTTTTAGGTTATCATTGAGAATAACCTTTTCACTGTCAATGGATGAACTAATGTAGATCTTGTCCTCTTCCTTTGAATAGTTGAAATGAAAGGCTCCTTTTTTACGAGCGGAAATTCTTTTTATTGATAGAACGACATAAATTATTCATACAAGTGAGTTCCTCGTGTTGTATTTCAACACATGGATAATCCAACTAATTGATCATTTGAAATTTATGCTGTTCGCTAAGGGTGGCGGCCAATCATAGGGTCTAATTTTTATATCATATTTGCGATCTTTTCTCAGTATATCATAGGTATTTCGGAGAATACAGTCGACAAGAGCCACTTCACACGCGCCGTCGAATTTGATAGTGGGAGAGAGTTTCATCCAAAAATCATTTGTTTTTATTCAAATCATAGTAGAGAGGGTCGGAGACATTGGACATGAATGTCACATAGAAATTATTGGGCATTGTTAATGTCTTCAACTGCAACCTAAGAATCAAAATCAGAGTCGTATCCTAGCCAACAAACAAGCAACTGTCTTTTGCCCCTGCGAGTACGGCTCTTTAATATCTTTTCAATTTGATAAATTTCACTACGGTTTCTAACTTTTTGTAGTTCATATTCATAAAAACCGCCGAGGATCTCATCATCTTTGGTGTCTATTAGACGATATGTCTTGGGTTCGGTGTCTTGGATTTTGGACACTTTAAAAACTTCAGTGCTCTATAATTAATTCCCCTTTTCAAAAATATTGGTGGTCTATTAATTCGAACAGTTTCGCCAACATTGAATTTTTTCTTCACATTTATTGTTTTTCACAGGAATATTGTTTAAAAAAAGTGTCAATTGTTTTTTCACTGCAATGAACTTCCTGAGGGCTAACACTAGATAGAGATCGATAAGGTCGTTGTTTATATATTTGTATGATTTTATCTAAATCATTAATAAAAGCAGCAGTATTTTTCTGTGTACAATATCTCGAAATTAATCGACGAATCTTTCTTACCAATCGTTCAGCCAATGCAGCCTTTATCAGACTTTGACTATGATAAAGCTCTGTATTATATTTCAATACAATTTTCTGCCCATGAGGATTAAAAAATTCACTACTGCGGTCACTTTGAATTTTTCTATACTTATCTTGTTCAAGAATACTTTCTAAAGCCTGAACAACTTCAACACCTTTCTTTGATCGCAATGGAATGGCATGTGCATAGCGACTAAAGACACTGATTGCCACTAAAATATATTTGCAGGGTATATTGTACCGTCTTTGAATCTCATCTAGAGTTAAAAGATCTGTTTGCATTATTTGCAGTGGTAAAAAGGCTTTAGTTTATCGATCTTGTTTGCCACGAAGCCTACGATTCCGGTGCAGAGTGTAATTCGGTTCATTTTCTAGATTCTCTTTTCATTTTTCAAGTGCTGCTGCTGTTTCCAGAGGCAACTTTAGAAATTGTGTTTTGGGGAACCTTAGACTTCCCACTTTATCAATATTTTCATAGACATATTTTAAAACTTCATCCATTTTGAACGCAAACACGTACTGTAATGCCCACTACCTTTTTGCACACTGGAGGGTGGTGCTTGTGACGGTGAGTTGATATCAATACATTTTCACTTTTGTCTAGCCATCAACGTCGTCGGTGTTATCAAATCATTGCTGCTGCTGCTGCTGCTGCTGCTGCTGCTGCTAGGAGTGCTAGTATTTTCCAAGATTGATTTAAAATCTTCTTTTTTAAAAGGCGTTGTTAGAGGGCTGACACCTCTACTATATTCCCTTAATTTCTTTAGAATTTGCTTATTGCCAATAAGACTTATGGGGAAGTTTGATGTATTTAGAAAGCTGTAAAGATTATTGTCAAAATGATAAAAGTACTTTACGATTTGTAACCATATCACAAATAAAATCGAGTAGATTATAACTTTTTTCCCTTAATTATAATTTGTCTCCCTATGCTATCGACTTGAACTTGATGATCATCACCACAACTTTCCAACATGAGATCTGTTAATACTCTTTAACTCTATTCCCGGTAGGTGTGTGGCAATTGGTTTTCCAATTGATGTCACTATTGAATTAAATTCCTTCTCCTTTGATTGTGCTAGTGTTGTTGCTCCTGCAGAATCTTGAAGATATGTTTCCCTGTTTGAGGGGGGGATCAATGACATTGACGACGGCGTTGGGTCTCTCACGATAAGGTCCATGTTTGTCAACATGACGCAGTGCATATTGAAGTAAAACTAGCTTTTTATCATCGGCCATATTTTCATCAGTAATGAATTTGCTTAGATTGTCCTCAAAGTGTTCAACTGGTGAAAGGACAAGTTCTATTGGAGTCAATTTATAGGGTTTAGCCATATAGAGAAAACTGCTTACAAGTACTGCGATTATTGGTGCTAAAAGTGTAAAAAAGCTACCGCCCGCTTGAAGGAGACGTTTCCTTTTAAAATATTTTCCTTTGTTTTTACAAGCCAAGGCACGTACAGTGAAACGATGTTGCTTTGTCTGTTGTCTAACACCTCTTGGCAAGTGTACATTGCCCTCAGCTAAATTTAAACGAAGTTAAGATATTAGATTAATAAATTCTTTGTCAACACCATGTTTTTGAGTATGGCTTTCCTGAGTGGAGGTTTTGAAGTGCTTAGAACGGAAAATAAGTGTCTTTTTTCTTGTAGTTTCTTCAGTGTCATGATGCCCACTAATAGTCCTTTCTACTGTTCACCGGAAGATATACAATAATTTCTTTGTCGAAAATATCTCTGACTACCACGCAAATCCTCGGGTTTATTCTGATAAAGATCTAGAAAAATGTACCCTTAGGGCTTATTTGTCGTCTGACTGTACGCTGAAAGTAGAAATTTGGGGACACCGGGATATACTTGTTCATTATGAGTTATTAGAGAACTTGAATCACGAACAACTCGGTAGATTATATAGACGGTGCAGTGCAAAGCAAGGGTCCTCTTACACTTTCTCTGTTGAAGCAGATTGTTTAGAACTAGGGTTATGGAAATGTGTTCATGAGGAGAGCGAACTGTAAACACTTGTAGCATTTTCTGTGAGAACTGTTCAATGGATTCAGCTAAATCATCAATAATCAGCCATGAGTTTGGCTCAATGCTATTGAAAAACATCAAGTCCACGCATGAACTTTACTGGCATGGATGTAGTAGTGGCGATAGCTATTATTTGGTCATAGGACTCTTGCCAAATACTACAGCAATAGTAAATTTTCATCGGTTTTTTTCCAAAAACATTTTTTACAATTTTTTAATTATTTTAGCTAAAAGTGTCGTTTGCCCGACATTGAAGGACCGCAGAGAAACGATCTGAATGGTGTTTTAAATTGATACATACTGCTTCTGTTGACAGCAGTTGGGGGGATTCTCATCTTTTAAATGTTGTAAACAGTGTTTTTATATTTTAGTCTACAAGTTTGTTCAACTGTGCTTCTACTGGTGTTCTTGCTGTATTTTAAGTTGTTTTTTGTTGTTTGCCATAAATGAAAGTATTAAATATTGTTATTCTGTTATTGCTGTTGTTTTTATTGTACAAAAAGTGTTGTTAATAAAAGAAAAATATGTTTTTGTTGTTGTTCTTGTTGCTATTGAATAACGTACTAGGTAGATCTAAGGGAAAATTATTATTATTTATTCATTAGACAAGTATGGTTTACAGTTAGTTGTAGTCCAACTGCTGTCAACAGCAGCAGTATGTATCACAATTCAGATTTTGATTCTTGGGTTGCAGTTCAAGAAATTAACAATGCCCAATGATTTCTATGTGACATTCATGTCTAATGTCTCCGACCCTCTCTACAATGATTTGAATTAAACACGTGATTTTTGGACGAAACTCTCTCCCACTATCAAATTCGAAGGCGCGTATGAAGTGGCTCTTGTCGACTGCATTCTCAAAAATACCTATGATATACTGAGAAAAGTTCGCAAATATGATGTAAAATTGAGACCCTATGATTGGCCGCCGCCCGTTAGCGAACAGCCTAAAATTCAAATGATCAATTTTTTGGATTATCCATATGTTGAATTACCATACGAGGAACTTACTTGTATGAATGATTTGTGTCGTTCTATCAATAAAAAAATTTCCGCTCGTAAAAAGGAGCCTTTCATTTCAACTATTCAAAGGAAAAGGGCGAGATCTACATTAGTTCACCCATTGACAGTGAAAAGGTTATTCTCAATGATAATCTAAAAGATGTTCTTTGCTTTAAACTCAATATAATCAATGGTAAAAGTACCAGAAACATTAATGTTATTTTTGCTGACTAACCGCCTGCCTTCTTCACGGACACTGGTATTTTTTTTATTCTTTATTTGTTGAAACATCCAGAGTTGGCAATAACAATGTACCGCTTCTACGAGTTCTTGAAAGAAAAACCAATACAAATCATACTCACCATTGCAATATAAGGCATCGTCACTCTATCCCCGTAAACGCTTCCTATTTTGAACTCTACCAGTTAAAACTAAGAACTGAATTATGTGAACCTCTAGCAGTATCAAATGATTTGGCTGTGATTACTTGCCATTTTTTGACCCATCGTTATAGGTGTAAAAACAACAGTATGTCTAAAATAATTTCTTAAACCATATTAGCCTGATATCACATAAAGAAAGAAAAACGAGCAAAAATTGGTTTTTTTTAGGCCAAATGAAAGTACTGAGAAAAAAAATACACAAAGCGAATAATTCGAGAGGACAGCGCCTCTCTTCTTCAGCGCGAAACGAAATAATATATCAAAAAACAAACGCGGAAAGTCAATGTGAAAAGAAACAAAAAACCAAAGAAAATACCAAAAATTTAAAAGATGAATAAAATTCAATAAAAACCAAAAATTAAAAGAATTAAAACCAAATACCTAAGAACCATAAAAGGGAGTTATTGGCCAATATCCGCGATTTGCACAAAATCCAAAAAAAATTATGAACTGCCATCGACGGATACTAGCGAACAACTGAGAGAGAAAAGAAAACAATTCCTTCACTCAAAAAACAAAACGAACCAGCAATTAAATAAGTTGGAGAACTATGTCATCTGACTTCGGATTTTAATTATGCATTTTTTGTAGACACCCTTGGAGACCTAAGGGGTTTGTTCACGTGTTTTGATTATATGACTGGGAAAGTGGTTCAAGGTTTATTTCAGGGATTACTAAAGTATCGGCTATTCTTTTTGAGAAAACCGAAATATGACTCGTTTATTCTTAAATCACCAGAATCTCTGTTCAAAGCTAGACCTAAATGTTGGTATTTATAAATTTCAACAGCTTCTCTGTAGTGCTGGACAATACCTTTGACATGCAAAATTAGGCTAGCTTGATAAAATAAAATAGTATGGTCTAGTTTGATTTTTTTTTGTCCTGTTTTCTTTCTCTTTATTTTCATCTTTTCATGGTCTCTGGTTCTGGTTTTTCAAAAATGCTCTGCAAGGGCAGAATCAAAATTTTCAGTTTTTTCCGCTTTTTAAGTGTATTATTAATTGAACTAGAGTGCTGAGTTAATCTATCCGTTATTTGCTGATCAGTTCTTCCGATGTGGTCTTCGTTAGGTCTTTGGTATATCGGAAGAACTGATCAGCGAATAACGGATAGATTAACTCAGCACTCTAGTTCAATTAATAATACACTTAAAAAGCGGAAAAAGCAGAAAATTTTAATTCTGCCCTTGCAGAGCACATTTTTGAAAAACCAGACCATACTAATCTGTTTAATCAAGCTAGCCTAATTTCGCATGACAAAGGTATTGTCCAGCTTTACAGAGAAGCTGTTGAAATTTATAAATACCAACATTTAGTTCTAGCTTTGAACAGAGATTCTGGTGATTTAAGAATAAACGAGTCATATTTCGGTTTTCTCAAAAGAAAAGCCGATACTTTAGTAATCCCTGAAATAAACCTTGAACCACTTTCCCAGTCATATAATCAAACACGTGAACAACTCCTTAGGTCTCAAAGGGTGTCTGCAAAAAATGCATTAATTAAAATCCAAAGTCAGATGACATAGTTCTCCAACTTATTTAATTGGTGGTTCGTTTTGTTTTTGAGTGAATTAATTGTTTTCTTTTCTTTGTCAGTTGTTCGCTAGTATCCGTCGATGGCAGTTCTAATTTTTTTTTGAATTTTGTGTAAATCGCGGTTATTGGCGAATAACTCGCTTTTATGGTTGTTAGGTAGTTGGGATTTAATTCTTCAAATTTTTGGCTTTTATTGAATTTTATTCATCTTTTAAATTATTGTTTTTTTCTTTGGTTTTTTGTTTCTTTTCACATTGACTTTCAGCGTTTGTTTTGGATACATTATATCGTTTCACGCTGAAGAAGAAAAGCGTTTAATTTCTCGAAATATTCGCTTTGTTGTGTGTTTTTTTCAGTACTTTTATTTGGCCTGTAAAAAACCCCATTTTTTTGCTCGTTTTTCTTTCTAAAAAAAACTTAACAAGATGTCTAATAGAACAGTGGTATTCATTTGTCCTGATATTGACTGCTATGTTAATACTCTTGGCCCAAGACAACTGGGCAATGGAATGGACTATTACAAAGGTCATTCATCAATGTCTGGCTATGGTCTTGGCATTTGGTTTGCTAAGTTCTTTCGCTCTGTACTACCTCTGGCTAAAAAATATATTGTACCGGTTGCGACAGACTTTGCATCTTCTACACTATAAGATTGAAGCTCTGGCAAGGATTTAAAAAAAGTGCTTCGGACAATCTTAGGTCCAATGCGCGAACCCTTGGCGAGCAATTGAAATCTGAACAAAATGGAAAAGGTTTAAAAAGGTTGAGGAACAGTGCACCACTCATCAGTCTCTACTCAGGTCAGAAACGAAAGACATCATCCCTGTCGAAAAAAAAGAAAAAGACGACACGTACAATAAACAGAAGAAGAAGCCCCAGGAAGAGAATTGTTAGATCGAAACTGGACTTCTTTTCAATGACTGAACAATGGCATATCTACCGCATAAGGATTCTCAACCTTCAACCACCTCATCTTTAAATCTATTCAATGCAGAAAATGTTCATGTGATTGTAAAACATGGATATTATGAACAATTATATCCACAACAACCCCTCTCTGATAATATCCAGTTTCAAATTTATTCCAATGAGGACTGCTTTATTGACATGTCTTTGACATTTATAGATTTACATATGATAGAAAAGAAATCCGACGATGGAATGCCAATTCGTGCTGATGGAATATCCTATGAGAATTGTATATAACATAATTTATTTCGTCAAAGCAGTGTTTACATAAATGGCACATTTGTGAGCACAAGCAACAATCTCTGAAATATACAAGCTAGATTCAGTTCATGTTGATGACACCCAAGTCATACAATGAATTGAGAGGCACCTCCAATGGTTATGCATATATTACTGATACTGATAGTACAGATGCACTTAAAAATCCTACAACTAGTGAATTACATCTAGTTGAAAAAATATATATTATGAAATATTTAATATACTATAATAGCTACCAACAAATATTGAAGTGGATATAAAATAGACACTTGCTCCATCCGATTTCATTTTACGAAAGAAAATTCCTGCCAATCCTGATTAAACTCTCTCTCTCTCACCTCGACAATACTACATGTACGAAAGCAGAAGGTTATGAGTTCTGTTGATTTGCCAGTGGAAAAACTGAGAGCCAGTGGAAACAATATTAAATACTTATTCCTCATACAATCACCAATCAAACGTCATATTGCCACAGGCTCACGCACATTCACTGACTCATCCTTTATCAATGGCGAAATTCCATCAAAATTAGCATTGGCATTTGTAAAAAGCGCTAGTGCAATAGGATCGTGGACCGGCTTCCCACATAAATTTGAGATGTTTGGGCTTTCATCTCTTGCCTGCAAAGTAAATGGAATCCTACTCTACAATCTATCTTTTGATAAATCTAATAGGACACTGTATGACTTGACAATGGAAACCCTATATCATGATTCACAACTATTTGAAAATGGTATAACCAAAGAAATGTTCGCTAAAGCACATGGTATCATTTTGCTAGATCTGTTTGGCACTCAAGATATGAGTATAGTACGAACGAGGAGTGTGCGTTTAGAGTTTACATTTGCCGACACATTACCTCAGAGTATTGCACTAATCTCATTTAATCAATTTGAAACCTATTTGGAAATCACTCCCGAAGGCAGTGTTCTACTAGATCTTGCACCACGAACACTTGTAATATAATCAGTGTATTTAATATGGACCCCTACATGTCCAAACACAGATTCCTATTGTCTACCATCAGACTTCCTTGGAAAATTCAAAGTGCAAACAATACCCTAATCATTGTTAATTGCAGTCCGTCGACTGTGAGTACCGGCCATTGCTGTGCATCTTTCAAACAATCAAGACGACTGAATCTTTTTGATCCTCTCGGCCTCTCCTATACATTCTACACTCCACACATCAACAACTATTTTGAAAGCAGTGAGAAAACTATTATTCAAAATCGGAAGAGAGTGCGGGATCTAAAAACTAAAAGTTGCGGTTTCCATGCACTACTATATTTCGTCTTCAGATGTCATGGCTATACTTACAAGCAGTTTCTCAACATTTACGCAGGCAATCCACTTCTGAACGACTTTCTGGTGGAAAATATCCTCTCAGACCTGTATAATATTGATTCTAGTGCCCTACGATTAAAGTGCTTTAAAAATGTATATGAATATGTTTATTAATAAGAAAAAATGTTTTACACAACGACAATGTCTTTATTCTTCACTTTAGATTTCTTTTTATTCTTGGGTGTATAGGCAGCTGTCGAGAACCACTATTGCTGGTAGATAATTTGAATTCACTTTATTTTTATCTTAATTGGCTGCAAAGTCAAGGTCATATTTTCTACAGCACAATGTAAGTTCACTCTTGTCGTATCTCTTTGTATAGTAAATGATATTATTTGCATTCCTATTGTGAAATTCACGTATTTCGATTGTCTATTTGAAGCAATGTCACATACAGTGTTTTCAAGTGGTGAATCACATTCTGTAACAGCCAAATAAAAATCACTAGGTTTATAGTCATAATAGGCAGTGTTTTCACAAAGATGACGTAGAAACCAAATTTTCTTGTTACCCCAACAGTTGAATCGTAGACCCAATCCTTCCTCCCAAAATAATTTTAAACCATGACGATACCAATCTCGTAGAAATAAACTAAATCACGTTTAGGGTTCTTTCCAATCATACCAGGATAAGTATTCTACCACTTATCTCATTTGTCATAGTGGCAATTGGAGCATAGTTGCCCCAAGGATGAGAGTCACAAATCTCTCTTCAAGACATGAATTACAGCCTTTAATTTGTACTGCATATCCTCTATGTAATTTACACGGAATGCATAATTTGCAATTTTCATTATACTCATCAATAATTGTACAAATCTCACATGATGACGAACTGTCAAGAGTATACATACATAGTGGACATGTATAAGATCTTTTTTTTAGTTTCTGTTGTCAGGTCTCTCACAACTAAAAAGAAACTAATCCCCGTTCAATAAATTCAGAGGGTATAGGAGAGAGAGAGGAGTAACCTTGTGACGTTATATAACGTGCTTTGAAAGGTAGTGTCATCTATATAGAATCTATGGCAATGTTTTCAAAAGTATATCCACGATATTATTCTGCTTTTTTCAATTAATATATCAATAAATTGAGTAAAAGCATATGAGTCCCGTCGTAAAAGCTTAATACAATAGTCCAGTGGGAGAGAATCTTTCACCATTATATTGTCAAGTGTTTCCTGAGAAAATATCTTCCGTTGAAGAGATAACTCGAGAAAATCGTCATCTAGAATCAAACATTTTTCCATAATCACAAGATTTGGCTTAATTCTCTCCTCCTCAAATTGATTCATTTTTCAATCCTAACACACTCACTGCTGACTCTAGACTAATCACGATTCGTTCTACTTCAAGAATATTCGATAACCTAAAAAATCTAACAAAAAAAGAAAGGGAACATTTTCGATTTTGAAACAATTTTTATTGTGTGTGTATAATTCCAACAATAATATATTACACATATATAATTACCGATATAACTTATTTTCCTCTATATACTTCACTATTGCATTTAACCTTTGAAGTCTATGTATATGTACTATATCGACTTTCGCAGCGAAGCATAATTGGTCCTCCAATTTAAATTTACTCAATAATGAAACGTTTTCTTGCATTTACTTCTTCCCACTCGAGACAGAGCAGTGATCCTCTCATGATTTCTACCACAATGTTTGGTGCTCTTGTATCATTATTGCTGCTGCCAGCTCCACTATCAACATCTAATAGTGTAAACATTCCACTCATTATTGAAAATATATATCTTTTCAAATAATAAACGAGTAAAGTCGAACTGTTCTCCTTCTTGAATTCTGCTCTCACACTAATATCAACCATACTGAAAATCCTTCCTTATATTAGTTGCGCCTGCTATAACCTCTTGGAGCTATTGCGCAAATGCAATGTCGAAATTCTCAGAAAGTCTGATGCTGTCACATGTCCCGGTCGTATTCAATGACCGTGTGGTCTTGTTCGTCTCGTATTCTAGCTAATTGGAGGTCAATTATATTGTCCCGGTTGTATTCACTGATTGTATTGCTTCAGCCGCGGAAGTAGGTCAATGCCCATATATGGACTCCCCCTGGACTGGCACCCCTTCTTCTACTAACGAACATAAATTAAAATAAATAACCGAGTCAAACTCAAAACGAGCAAAAATTAACATGAGTAGCCTGGGGCTTAGAACCCCTATTCCTTCTCAGGACCAGAACATAATTTTGCACTTTACTAAAAAAAAAAAATAATAAATCACACTGAATTGCCGGTTTAAAATATATATACTGATGTTTTTACTTAAAGTTTTAATACTTTTTTATCTATTAAAGTCAAAAAAGTTTTGTTTATATATTGCGTCATATATTGCGTTGATAAAATATGACATTTTTATGAATTCTAGTGTGCATTTGTTTTTCGTCAAGAGTCTTGACTACTTGTAAACTTTAAAGTGAAATGTACTTTAAATGATCTTTGAACCCTTCTGTGGTTGATTTTGGTGAAACACAACACACGAAAAAAAAACCTAGAAAATGTTATATGTGGAGGCAGCACAATCGCGCTGCCTAAGTAAAGAACGATGTTGGCATAATGTATTTTATTATTATTTTTTTTCTTTTAGACCAGGGCACTTTGTATCGAAGGAGTTGTCTTAGAAACATCGAAAAGGGCTCATTCGATTGGAATTTGGAGTGGCTCGTGCCCTTTTTAAACAGTTGAAAGTGATTGGAAGGCAACTAACACCTCTTCAACACCCACCATTTCCCCGACCACCTCCAACCAAAATATTTAGATAGCCATTTTGTTCAGCGTAGTTGATTTCCTGATAGCAATTTTGTTTTTGAGGACAACACTCCACACACAGCCCTCACGGCAAGGGTTGTAAGTTATGCCCTGGGGGCATATAAGGTTTTTTTTATAGAAAGCTTCGTCGTAAAAACTTCAAAAAACCACACCAACCCCACAGCCCCCCCCCACAGTCCTCAGGGCAAGGGTTGTAAGTTATGCCCTGGGGTAAATAAGGTTCTTATAGAAAGTTTTGTCGTAGAAACTTCAAAAAGGCTCATTTGATTGGAAATAGAAATGGCTAGTTCCCTTTTACATAGTCGAAAGTGATTGGAAGGCAACAAATTCCCCTGCCACACCCACCATTTATACAAACACATCCAACCAAAATTTTGAGATTGCGATTTTGTTTAAAAATAGTTTGAAAGGCATGAGAATTATATATTTGAGGATGAACTCCCCGACACTCCTCAGGGTAAGCGTTGTAAGTTATGCCCTGGCGGCATATAAGGTTTTTATTGAAAGCTTTATAGTAGAAACTTGTAAACATATCCAATCAAATTTTGAGATAACCATTTTGTTCAACGTAGTTGAAAGGTCGGGAAATTATGTCTTTGAGGATGACAACCCCCTCACAGACATCAGGGCAAGAGTTGTGAGTTATGCCCTGGGGGCATATAAGGTTTTTATTGAAAGCGTTGTCATAGAAACTTTAAAAGGGCTCATTCGATTGGAAATTTAATAGTCGAAAGTGATTGGAGAGATGTAGCGATAGAAATTTTATGGTGGCTGTCCTCAATTGTGGTAATAAAGATTGACCGCGTCAAATGTAATACTATGCTTTAAGGCTGTGAACTTACACCTTATAAGTTCTCCGATAGTGCCACTTAGAGCGCTAAGGGCTCTGCCATATGTAATATTATGATTCAAAGCGGTGTACCGATCGCGCCAGTTCTTCCGGGGTGATTTTTCTTAGGCTACTTAATAGGCTAGGCAAGCTATAAAAATAATGAGAAAATTAAGTTTATGATCGCGTCACAGCAATGGGGAGTAAAGTAAATATATGACCGCGCCACCCTCAATCATTGAGAGAAAATAAAATATGTAATTATATAAATGTAACCTCCTTTCCTTGGCTTATCTCGAAATCAATTACCTGTTATAGTATGTAGAAATCAGATCCTTGGGAGCACTACCTTGGAAATATGCGAACTAATTATCTGTCGTGCGACTAGTTACAGACATATAAAATAAAATAAGCACAAATAGAAAGGCAATAGATTTATTGTGACTTACATTTAGGTGTACAACAATGCTCACTTCAATGACGACAAATAGTACCAGAGATAATAATAATTACTCAATTGCAATGCTTGAACCCTGAGATAATTCTGCCCTCAATAATCTTCCAAAAAGCACTTTTACCACACTATCAAACATAGTTTTTTTTGTCCTGCGCTCTAAGAGCTGACTCACAATTGGCCCAAGTCCTGAGGCGGGCCAAACTCCTCGTCCAATAATTTCTTTTAAAATTTCTGATGATTCAAACGTTCACACCGCTCTTATAATTTAAACTTCCTGAGAAACATTGTATCTATCATTTTTCTTATTAGCAAAGATCTTAGCGAAATTCAAAACCGTCTAGCGTCATTTTGACTGAAGCTAAAATGCAATTTCTTTTTTTTTTTTGCTGATTAAGAATTTAGACTCTTGGGAACGGTATTTGAACTCAATTAGGGGACGTTTAATTTCTGTCGGAAATATCCTTAGGAAAAGGAATTTTATTTTTGTATTTTAAATATATCACATTTTACTCACGGTACAGAGAAACTAACGCCCCTCTTACACCCACCATTTCCCCAAACCCATCCAATCAAAATTTTCAGATAGCCTTTTGTTTAACGTAGTTGAAAGTTCTGGAAATTAGGTCTTTGGAGATGACAACCCCCTCATAGCCCTCAGAGCTAGGGTTGTAATTTATTCATTGGGGCATATAAGGTGTTTATAGAAAGCGTTGTCGTAGAATCCCAAAAACGGCTCATTCGATTGAAAATTGAAAGGGCTAGTGCCCTTTTTAATAGTCAAATGTGATTGGAGGGTAATTAGTCCACCTCCCATGCCCACCCTCCCATTTTCCCATTATTTTTAAAAACTAAATTTTGCCTTAAGATTATATAAAAATGCACTCTGTTAATGCTAATTCCCAAAAGGCATCTCAGCAGTATCCCAAGAACGACTGAGGGTATTATTTTCAAACTGTCGGGGCTACTTATGCTCTTAAAATTTAACCAAATTAAATAGCTTAAGTGTATCCAAGCAATCAAAGAAAATAAACAGATTTTTTTTGGCGAATGGTATCAAGTTTTCTATTTCAGGTCAACTAGAGCAGGTATGAAACTAAATTAAACAATACTGTTTGTGTCCATATTTTTAAAAGAGTGTATGTTGTTAAAAACTGCTGAAAATTTTTCTCCAGCATGCAAGTAGCAGGCCAAACTATAAAGTCTTAAAAAAACGAAAATATTTAAAGTATTATTTTCTTTTTCCCTGAAAAGATTATATCAATATAAAACCAAAAGAAATTAATTAAAAAACGTTTTCCATAAAATAAGTTTTTCAAATAAAAGTAAAGAACTCCATTAAACCAAAAATGAGTAAAAATAAAATCAATAATCTACCAAGCGCGAAACTACCACAAATCAGCATCGATAAATAAATGAAACCCCAAATGAACAGAAAGTACAATAAATAACCAAGTAAAACGCAAAACAAGTAGAAATTAACATGAGTAGGGCTCAAACCCCCTATGCCTTCCCAAGGCCAGAACCTAATTTGCACTTTACTGAAAAAAATACAAATTAATTTGCGTTGTCAGCTTAATATACATTTCCTAATATCTAGTAATCAAAACGTTAATATTATTTCATTTAGTAAAGTTATAAAAGTAAAAAAATTCTCCCGGATCTTAAGCATTTAAACTAGTCTGTGGTTTTCAGCTCTAGGATTTCGAATAACCTTTAAAATTTAGTTTTTTTTTTTTATTTAAAATCTTCTTGCTGCATATGAAGATCAATTTGGGGGAGCCGCTATTTGTGGAAGAAAAGGCTTCCCGTCTCAAATTGACAAAGAACAATAGTAAATTCTCAAAAATGAAACTCTTCTATATATATATATATATATATATATATATATATATATATATATATATATATATATATATATATATATATATATATATATATATATATATATATATATATATATATTATATATATATATATATATATATATATATATATATATATATATATATATATATATATATATATATATATATATATATATACTTGTGGACAAGAGGATGTCCACAAGTTCGTCACAAACGTAAAATACTCTGGCCTTCTTGGAGCTTCCTTAAGCAAATACGGGTTTGAAATTGATCATTAGTTTCATGTGTTTTAGTGCAGTAGGCAGGTGTTTCAGCAAAGATGGTGATATAAGAAATGTAGACTCTATAAATTTGCTTTAAGGATAACATTTTGACCAGCGTTAAGACTGTGTTTTATAGAAAATAATGATTTCAGGAAGAAACAAATAATAATCATCAGAGAACTGAGTATTTTGGAGCGATTTTAAGCCAGCAGAGGAAATAGAAGAACTGTTAAACGGAGCTTTCAAAGATATTCAGCAAAATTTAGGCAGCCTTCTCTATAATCCCTTCTGTGTACTACGATTAGAATTTAGAAGACTATCTGTTCACTTTCGTAGAAGAAGATCTTTCGAGTCTGAAAGCATGCACATCATATTGAAAAAGAACCTACAACCCTTATTTAGAGAAGAAAAAATATCCACAACTGCTAAAAGCTTGTCTCTGCTAAAAAGCTGCTAAAAAGCTGCTAGTTTTCGACAGTGGTTATAAAATTTAAATACAACTACATAGATCAAATTTAGTTTTCTCATGAAAAATTGGCCTCTTCCAATCAATTTAGGGAATAAAAATCAGCCATGACAAAAAAAAGAACTTCAAACCGGAAAGTAAAAATCCAAAAGGGATAAAGTAAAGGATGACCAATTTAAGAAGAAAAAGAAAAAATTTCTTACCTAAGTTTCATTTGACGTCTGGATTTTGCTTAATTCTACATCAACTGAAATTAATCATGTGTGACGAACTTGGAAACTCTTACAGCACATTTTATTTATCAGTATAATAAGGCAGGAGCGATATGATTAATTGATGACAGAATTTTTCCATTGGCAATTCTCATATTTATGATACTATAGAAAACGGATTGACCAATTTCTGACCATAGATAGAAATATTTTTGTCAAAGTAACTTTCACAGCTACCGAATTCATACTTTATGAATTAGACTTCAAAAGCGAAAAAAAAAGAATTTTTTCGAAGTTAAAAGTAAAACTTACCTATTCAAAAATTATTTAATTAGTAAACTAGTCAGCCAAAATAATAAAATTAAGACCACGTGGCATCATATCTTTTTTACGCTATCATTAAGTATCCTGAAATTTTTCGATGTGAAAGAAGAAGAAGAAAAGAGCTTATCCGCCTGAATATACCTCTTTCCAGGGTCAGATATAGTGCTTCTTAAACTTAAGAAGATTATGTGAGTCCATGTCCTATTTGTTTTTTTGTCCGTGGACGTCTATTGCAAAGGATTATTTATTAAGACCCCTTTAAGAATTTGGTAACAAGGATATTTCTAGAACTTGGAGAAGAAGACTTTAGACAATTTGTTTCTTTTTGATATAGGACACATGACAAATTTTGAAATGAGTTTTTTGCGTTCGCTTATGGTCTCCTAGAAAAAAAAAAGCATATAGCTAAGTTAAAACTTAAAATATACATACAAATGAAGAAAAAAGAGAAAGACATAACTAAATCAGAATGAATTATATATATATATATATATATATATATATATATATATAATATATATATATATATATATATATATATATATATATATATATATATCTATATTATATATATATATATATATATATATATATATATATATATATATATATATATATATATATATATCAAAGTATATGCACAAACTGAACAAGAACTGACAAAACTCTCCAAAGCGACCCCGCGTACCTCAGCGCCTCTAGAGGGGAAATGTTGTACTACTTAATCGCTCCGAGCCAATAAATTAAATTTAATACAGCTTTTACGGAACAAGTATAATCACCTACGGAACTTGTGATATACTCACCAGGTTCGCATAGGTATGGAATCATCTCCAGAGACGCGGACAAAGGGTCACTTTTTTTTGTGTGGAGAGGATAGGTTTTGTCAGTGCTTGCTGTATGTGTTTATACTTGGATATATATATATAGTCTTGATTTAGTCTTGAAAGTGATAACATCTATTCTGGATTTTATCAACTTGAAACTTTGTAGGATCATAAATTAATACAGTGACCGGTTGTTAATTGTGTGACTATTCTTTCGAAACATTTTTATATGGATTAAAAATGTTTTTAATCTACTGACCTAGTTTCTGGGCATTTATTTATATTTTGCAAAAATAGATTTGTGCCGGTTTTTAGTTTAATATGCCGAGCCATTTTTTTACGTAGCCCTAATTGACAAGCAGAAGAGGGGCAGTACCCGGTCGCAAGTGCCGATGTTAAACAGCGTGGATCATTTCGGAACGGAGCTGAAGCTTCCCTTGTTTATTGGAATTATTCCTATGATGCTGCGAGATGGACTTGTACAGAATGCTGTGCTGAATTTTGCCGTAAGGGTGAAAGCAAACGGAATGTCTACAACGATATCTTAAAATTGCTTGCGATTTTTTTCGCAGAAGATATGGTAAACGAAGCGAAAAAAAAATTATTTGGGTCTATGGCAGGTATGCTACTCGGCAAACCGAGAGGCAAAAGTTGCTGACACTTTTGCAGACATTTTGAAAGTCCTTGACTATTGTGATAAAAATTCAGTGGCTCTACCAAAGTTCGTTATATATGAACAGATGAAGTCCCTACGACTGTTGGTGATGCAAGCACTACGCTACCCGAAAGGTAAACGATTTATGCCTACGATTCAAGAATTTTGTATCTACACCTAAAGCGCGGGGCCTAAGCTGTCTTTCAACGAGTAGAACCCCATGCCTTGCTACTCCAGTAGCTGTCAATCCCCAGCCACCTTATGCCATTGTTCTCAAAATTCCAAAATCTTTCGATAACCGCGATGCTCGTAAGCAGTTTTTGGACAGCTTTTGTCCCAACTCAGTGGAAATAAGTGAGCAAGAAAGTAAAAACAGGACTGGAAAGCTGTAAAATGTCAAATATAAATCATCTGCTGAGAAAATTGTTGCGAAAGGGAAAGCTAATAAGCCTGAGGTTGCTGCCATGCTCAAAGAGAAAATGTTTATTGCAGTCCTGAAGCCGGTCCCACCTAACATGACTCATACTAATGTAGAATCCCTTTTTCCAAGTGCATCAAGGGCGATAGAAATCGGTAAATTTGAGCGTTCCAAAGTTCACAAGCTGTATTTTGAGACCAGGAAGGATCTCGAAGATTTTCTTGCGGTATCAGTTTGGGTCGGCTATGAGAAGCTGCGTGCGGAAGAATTCAAATTTCTCTCAAAAAGGAGCTTTTACCTGCCATGGATTTGGCCACATAGCGGCCGACAACATACTGACGCCTATTTGTGGTCGTTGCGGTGCTTCAAACCACACCTCCACGAGGATAATAGGTGCACGACAGATACGTTCTGCATTTTTTTGCAAAACGAAAGGCCATACATGCTGCAGTGTAAGGTGTCCAGCTAATAAGGCGAAATAAACAATGCTTAACCCCTATTAAAATTAGTCTAAAACCTGCCCACTAAAGGTGCAATGAAGAAATGAACCAAGGATCCTCCATCTCTTATGGCGATTGTCACATGGAATCTAAATGGAAATTGGCTAATTTGGTCTGTGTTCTTAAAGGAATTTTTATCTAAGTGTGATATAATGTGTATTCAGGAACACTTTGCAACTACTTTGAGCCTGAGCCTTTTGGAACTAACAACCAATCATAAAAAGTTCTCGGTCACTGCACGCCACTCTCAGTCTAGTGACTGGCCTTGTGGTGGTCTAGCAAACTTTGTCAAGTCATGTTTTCCTTCGTCTATTTTTGATTTAGCAAGTAAATTTTTTTGGCAATTAGAAATGCAAAATTTTCTTGTGCTAAGAATTTATCTGCCCAAGAACTACCGTGACGACCAATCTGAGAGACTTCTTGCAATTAGTGCCGCTCGTTTATCTAAATGCTTGCTAAAATAAAAAAAGAGCAGGGTTTATATGATGTATTGCGACTGTTGACTTCAATTGCTTCCTAACCGACCCGCTTAATTCTTCTGGTGATTATAATCTCCCAAGTATTATTTTCGGTCTGTTCAATGATGATTATGTTGTTGAACCGAAGAATGAAAGTTTTACTTACGTCCATAATTCGGGTAGTACATCTAACCTAGACCATGTTTTGTCATAGGTCTTCTGTAACCATTGCGGAAGTTTTTGTTAGTGATTCTAATGTTACATCCGATCATTTTCTTTTGTTTTTATTCCTTTGATCGTTGATTATGGCCCTTCTTCTAACCGGGTTCCAAAAAGCAATCTGTATTTTATGCTATTGATTGGGACAGGGCGTCTCCAGATCTATTCCACAATGCGTGCAATGATGTTCTCGTGAAAATTTGTATACCGTTTTGATTTGTTGTTGCAGAGTTCAAGAAAGAATATGTGTGATTCCTGATTTAGCCTGAACATATATTGTAGTGAACTTACTCATGCCCTAGCTCTTGCAGAAAAATCAACAGTACTTATTAGGAGAGTAAAAGTTTGGAACTGAAGAGCCCGCTGGTCAACTAATTATAATCTGGCGAAATGCTTGCTTTTCTACTATGTCTTGGCTTTCAGTTTGGATTGAAGCGGATAAACCGCATGATGGGTGGCTGCGAAAACTGTACATTTATACTAAACGCCAGTTTTGCAAAGCAGCTTTCTCTTCATCAGAGTTCAATTATTTCGTCTTGTTCGGAAGAAGTTCTGTCTCGGCCAAATAAGTTGTGGTCTTGTCCAGTCTTGTAAAAGATATGCCAAGTAAAATACTGTCTTATATACCACTTTCCTGATGTGTTAACGATTATAAAAAAGAATGTTCTGCTCCAGATTAACGTCTGCAAAATAGTATTAAAGTGAAACTCCAAGATTTTTTTGATCATGCTTCTCGTCTGGGACTGATTATTACAAAAATCCTGATTAATTCTGCAATTGGTAAACGGGAAAAAAAAGTCTAGAGGATTTGATGGGATATCTGCACAGCGTTTGTCGTTGTGTGGTGAACTGTTTATGGAACACTTAGTCCTCCTTGACCAAATGGTATTTAATCTGTGACTTGTCCCTGAATCTTTTTCAATCGATGTTTGACTCCTATCCATAAGAAGAATAAACCTCCTTCTGAGTGTTCGTCTTTTCGCCCAATAGCAGTTACGACTTTATTTTGTAAAATTTTTGAGAAATTGGTAATTGATCAATTCAGAACTAAATGTACAGTTCAGACCCACCAGTTTGGTTTCCAGTCTCACCGTGGGTGCGGCCATGCCCTTTCTGCTTTGGTATCTGCTTTAGTGGATGCAGAAAAACCACGGCGAAAGTATTGCTTTAGCTTTCAATGGTGTAAGACGTGCATTTGATTCACTTCTCCCACGAGGAGATTATATTTTATTTGGGTTTGGCCGGTGTTGACCCCTGCATCATTGCACCGCTTGCTGACATGTATGAAAATCTAAAAATGGAACTTAGGTTCCCTCTTCTAGCTAAGGAGTATAGTCTCTTATATGATTCTGCTGTTACTCCGCGTGGAAATCCCCTTATATCACTAAAGAAGGGGGTAAGACAGGGTGCTATTTCATCACCGACAGCATTTAATAACAGTATTGTAAGGCCACAATCAAAGTCACTTATGATCTATGTTCTGCGTGGTATTGATTTGTCTTTGACTGGTTATGCAGATGATGCGCTGAGCCTGAGCCGGTCTCTGCTTGCGCTAGAAGCTAATTTGATCAACTTGCAACAAGAGTATGCCCATATTGGACTTCAGTTTAATGCTGAAAAGTCTGAAGTGCTGTTTTTTAACTCGAAATCAAATGCTGGACGGAGCGTCACACTTGGTGATTCTATTGTTGATCTCGCAGATGATAATCTGCGAACTCCCTATTGGACAGTCAATATTAGAGACGTAGTGGTTACTACTTTCTCATTTAAAGAAGCAGTCTTCTTTTACGTATAGCTGTATAGTTGCAAATACGCGGAAGTCTTATCGCCGTCTGTTGGCCCAGGTGTACAATGCTATGGTTTTGCCTCACTATCTGTGCCTTAGCCCATTTTTGTGCATTTTTACGGCTACAGATAAACTGTTATTACGCTCACTGTAATACAAGTATACAAAGTTTTTGCTGTGTTTACCACCGTGGACAAGTAATAGGTATCTTACGTGCCAGCACAATGTTACCAACCCCTGAAGAAACGGTTCTTTCGCAAATTGATCGATATAATTCATCTGTCAATACCAACCAGTGGGCCAATGTTTTACAGCAGTAGTCGTCATGTGTTTCTGATTGTTTTGTTTTTTTGTTTTGTTTATGTCAGATGAGTTAGTGTTTTGTGCTTTTTTTTGTTTTTTTTTGTACTCCATCTGTTTTTTTCATTGATGGGAATTAGTACATTCATTCATACATTATAAATATATATATATATATATATATATATATATATATATATATATATATATATATATATATATATATATATATATATATATATATATATATATATATATATATATATATATATATATATATATATATATTATATATATATATATATATATATATATATATATATATATATGTATATATATAATACTGTATATGTATATAACATTGGGAAAACAGTCTCCAGAACAGGTAGGCTCAAAGATTTTATATATTGAGTCTCATTGTTGCATATCTTCTTACCGAGGCTGTTTTCCAGTGAACCAGCGTGTTAATTTATATCATCCTCCCATTCCTACGTTTTTATGTAATCATTGGCATAGTTGTTTGTGTCTCGCAACTTTTCTTCTAGGAGGTTACGAGGAGCCCATAATTTAAATGATGTGCAAGGCGTTCTTCAACCGCTTCATCGGGGTCTTAAATGTACATTTGGCCATATTTGGTCATTCAAAATCACCTTCAGAGGTTTGTGATGAATATGCTGCTAAATTTATTTCGTCACAAATTTGTCCAGCTGCTTTGAAGTTTAAATATTACGAAATTGATAGTTCGATCATCGCTTACGTTGAATGAAGCTATAGCAAAACATCAGTTCAAGTTTCACATTGGGTGGTTGGAACTTTTTAGAGAGCAAGTGATGTTCAATAAAATACCAATCCAACTCATTTGGAGATTATCGTTGTGGCAATGCAATTCAACCGAGCAAGCGGCAACCTCTAAATAAACCCCCTTTCTTGGCTACTGTTTTCCTCAGGAAAATGGAGTACTCCACAGTGAATATATACTGCGTTCAAGGTTCCCAATGAATTGTAATAGACACTTGCTTATTTTAAGGCATCTTTGTAGTTTTGTACTAGGTTTCGTGCCACAGCTTGATGGCGTAAAGATTGCGATGGAGTTGTTTCCTTTAACGTAATATTTCTTTCTTTTTCACTTTTATTTTGATTTGTTCTTAATTTCGCTATCGCTTGTCCTCTGCAACACAACTCTCTGTTCTTCAATTTCATTTTTAACACATTTTGATACACCTTCTGTAAACCTTTATACTTTTTCAATGCCCTTTTTCTTGGCTGCGCGGATTGATAATATAACATTTGATGGTCTAGGCTGTTCAGTTTCACCATGAAATTACATTCCTCAGGTTGTCCTGTGGATCTTGTCTCATTTGATGGTGTGATGGCTGTGTCGATAAATGGGTTTTTTTTTTGATAAATTTGTCCAGCTAATTAGATGTTGAGAACAATAGGACTACTGATTGTTCGATCATTGCTTTTGTTGAATGAAGCTAATGGAAAATATTGGTTCAATTTCAAATTTTTTTGCGGAACTCCTTAGAAAGCAAGTGGCGTCCTATAAAACGCCGAACCAATTCATTTGTAAATTGTGTAGATGACAATGAAATTTGACAAAACAAGCAGCAACCACCAACTGAAACACCTTTGCTGACTACTCTTTCCTCGGGAAAACGGAGTATTCCACAGGGAATATATACAACCCTGAAGGGTCATACAGAATTTTAATTAATACTTACGTAGTTTATTGCATCTGCATAGGCTTGTTTCAGATTGGGCTTCACAGTTTGATGGCTTTGAAGATAGCGTAGGTTTTGTTTCTCCAAAGTAATATTTCCCTCTACTTCACTTTTTTTATTCATTCTGATTCTAGTATTCGCTGGTCTTCTAACAGTAAAAATTTTCTTTACTTTAATTCTTTGACACCTTCTGATGATCACTTTTGCGTATCTGCTAACTGCTTAATTCTTTATTCTTCACTTTCATTTTGAAACGTTCTGATTCTCGCTGTTGCTTTCAATTCTCGGTGCCGCTTATCTTCAAACCACCCATCTCCCTGTCCTCCTTGTCACATATCTTCTAACCACACATTTCTTTGCTCTTTATTTTCATTTGCGTTTTGATCTTCGTTGTCTCATGTCTTGTAACCGCGGATTTCATTGTTCTTCACTTTCGTTTTACTTGTTGTCATTCTCACTGCTGCTTATCTTTTATCCATATATTTCTGTTATTTCGTTTTTTTTAATTTTTTTAATTTTGTTTTTTGCACGTATTCTAACCTCATGTCTCTTTGTTCTTCATTTTTGTTTATCATCACTTCAGACATGTTTTTAATGCCATTTACCTTAGCTGCTCGGATCGGCCTTGTCACATTTGATGTCTATATTGTTCATTTTCGTCCATGGTGATTTTATAATTTTCATGTCATAATGATAATCTGACCTTATTTGATGGTCTAGTTTGTTCATTTTGAGTAATTGTTAGTTTACGATTTATCCCCTATGTATTATGAAACTGCTGAAAACACCTTTTGTAAATAGACTCAATATACTTGGTATTTTATGCTTTGGTATTTTATGTTTTTTTATGTAATTTTGCAAAGAGTAATAGACACTAAAAACGATAAAACCACTTCTGATGCAAATATGACGTATTTAAGCTCTTGAAATGAGCTCATAAGTATGATGTCACTAGCACGATTTTTTTTTTAATAATTAGGGCTCTTCAAAAATTTCTCAAACTCAAGACCTATATAGATTTATTTTTCTGGCCAGAAGGGAGACCAATCAAAAAGAGGGATGCCAAAATAGGATGTCAATTCAAAAAAATATATGGATCTGTTTTCGAGAAAAATTTAGACATATATACATGCAAAATTACCGTTAATCCTATAGAGAGCCACTTTCTTCTTTTTTTTTGGTAGGACCTTCCTAGCCGTTTCGGATATGGAGAGCCACTTTCTATTTTTTTTTAAGTCATTTCCAATGGTAAATCATATAGAGAGACATTTTATTTTTGGTATGTAGTTTTTCACAATCTATCACCTCCACTTTCTTTTTGGAAAATATTTTATACGGCAGATCGCTATCCAGAACCCGCAATATCTTTCTAGCGGTCACAGGCAGGGGTTTATACGGCAATTTCCTAAGTGGCATACAGCGATATTTCTCGCACCCCTAAAATTTGAAGTTTAACTTTTAATGGGGGTGGGGCTTCAAATTACTGTTTCTCCAAAGTTTATTTTCTGACACACAAGCAATTCAATATATACTTTGAAGCCAAACAGTACATGAAAACAGGGCAATTTCATTTCTATTTATTAACTTTTTAAAAGATTATTTTCTCATATTTTAATTTTTTTCATATTATTGTTATTTTCTTGGTTTAAAAAGGGGGTTGGCTTTTTCGTCGATTTCAGGGATTATTACCTTTCGCGTTATAGTGTAGCTTTCTTGTCGCATTTTCCTGCCATGAACCTTTTTGGCTTTTTTCACACATTTCAGGGAGGTTTTTATCTTTCACGTATAGTGTAGCTTTCTTGTCGTATTTTCAGGATCGCTAGGTGCCATTTTCTATTTTCCATAGTCCATCAAATTTGAGAGTCCAACTTTTAAGTTCGATGGGGGGGTATCAAATTTACCGTTTCTCCAAAGTTTGTGTTCTGAGACACAACATCTTGCAAACGTACGAATCCTACCATATTATTATTTTACACCATATATTCTTAGAGTACGTATCCTAGGTGCATTTTATGTTTATTTTTTAGTTTTTTTAATCCTTATTTTTTTTCTAAGGCTTTTATATTTTATCATGGGATGTACTAGCATTAGGCACCTGAAAAACGCTCGGTTTTTCAGGGAAATAGAAGGGAAATAGGAAATAGAAAGGATGTCTTCCCCAGGCCCGGTTTTTTTCAGAGATTGGCACCAATATATGTACTTCGAGGACGTTTTAACTAAGGGCATAATAGGTATTTAGGCTATAAAAAGGGGATGGGGCAATACATTTGGAGTAAGGTTGTCTCACATTTTTTTAGTTTGGTCTTAGGGCCCAGCGCTTGTTGGGTTTGATGATATTAACCGATTATTTTTTTCAATATTTTAAGAATTTGTCCTTTTCAAGATTTATGGTTCACAGCCTGAGTATACGAGCACTTTGCCACTTTTGAACTGAATTTTTCCTTTCCTACCTTTACCGTTCTTGGGGTCCAAACTTTTCTGGAGATTGGAACGATATACATTTTGAGAATTTTGATTAAGGACATACTAGGTGTTTTAGGCTAACGAAAATGGTGGGGCCAACACATTTAGAGTAGAGTTGCCTTGTACATTTGTATTTCGTCTTAGGACCCTCATCCTTCTCGGTTTGAAGGTTTTAATGTATTTTTTTTTAGTATTTTAAGATTTGGTATTTTTCAAGAGTTTTAAGGTTCACCCTGAGCATACGAACACTTTAGTTCTTTTGGCCTGAACTTTTCCCTTCCTACCTTTAACTATTGTTGAGGTCCAGGCTTTCCTAGGGATTGGCGCCGACACACACCTTTGAGTGCATTCTGACTAGGGCACACTAGGTGTTTAGACTATATAAAATGGGGGGGGGGGGAGGATTTATTTCGAGTAGGCTTGTCCTACATATTTTAGCTTCGTGTAAGAACCCTAACCATTCTCGGATTTGAAGGTTTCAACAGATTATTTTTTTAAACCAAATCTTAAATTGGTCTTTTTTTTAAGACTATTATGGTTTACCCTGGTAATACGAACACTTTAGCGCTTTTAGCCTGAACTTTCTCTTCCTACCTTAAACCGTTCTTGAGGTCCGTGATTTTCTGGAGATTGATGCCTACATACACTTCATAGACTAACACCATATTCTAAATAAACTTTTCAACGTTTTATTTTGTATTACCATTTATTAAGTTTTTTTTACTTGTCTTTAACACTGCTATTTTCCTATAAAGCTCATACATTCCTTTAAATAGTCCTAATCAGAGGCAACGCTGTAGCGTTGCCTATAGTAAAGGCCATATGGCTCCAATGTTTTTATTATTTATTTTTTTTTTCCAGAAGCACTTCATGCGGAAGAGGTCGTAGTAGAAGCTTCAAAGGGAGCTCATTCGATTGGAGGTCGAGAGTTCTAGTGCCCTTTTTAATAGTTAAAAAAGATTGGAGGGCAACTAGCCCCCCCCCTACGCCCCATCATTCCCCAAACACATCCAATCAAATTTTTAGAAAAGCCATTTTGTTCAGCGCAGTTGATTTCCAGATGGAAAATATATTTTTGAGGAGGACACTCCGCCACAACCCTCAAGGCAAGAGTTTTAAGTTATACCCTGGGGGCATATAAGGTTTTCTATAGAAAGCGCTGTCGTAGAAACTTCAAAACAGGCTCATTCGATTGGAAATTCAAAGAAATAATGCCCTTTTTTTAATAGTCAAAAGTGATTTGAGGACAAACGAGCCCACCCCCCCCCCCCCACGCTCATTATTATCCCAAACACACTCAATCCACATTTTGAGATAGCCATTTTGTTCAGCGTAGTGGATTTCCAGATAGAAAATATGTCTTTGAGGAGAATAATCCCCACAACCCTCAGGGACAGGGTTTTAAGTTATGCCCTGGGGGCATATAAGGTTTTTATAGAAGGCGTTGTCGTAGAAACTTCAAAAGGCTCATTCGATTAAAAATTCAAAGGCTAGTGCTCTTTTTTACTAGTCGTAAGTGATTGGAGGGCAACTAGCCCCCTCCCCCCACCCCACGCCCATAATTCCCCCAACACATCCAATCAAAATTTCGAGATATAGCCATTTTGTTCAGCGTAGTTGATTTCCAGATAGAAAATATGTTTTTTGAGGAGGACACTCCCCCACAAACCCTTAGGGCAAGGGTTTTAAGTTATGCAATTGGGGCATATAAGGTTTTTATAGAAAGCGTTTGTTGTTAAAACTTCAAAAAAGGCTCATTCGACTGGAAATTCAAAGGGCTAGTGCCCTTTTTAAAATTGTCGAAAGTGATTGGAGGGAACTAGCCCCCCCCCCCCCCACGCCCATCATTCCCCCAAACACATCCAATGAAAACTTTCAGATAGCCATTTTGTACAGCGTATTTGATATTCAGATAGAAAATATGTTTTTTGAGGAGAACACTCCCCCACAACCCTCAAGGCAAAGGGTTTTAAGTTATCCCCTTGGGGCATATAGGTTTTTTATAGAAGGCGGTGTCGTGTAGAAACTTCAAATAAGGCTCATTTGATTGGAAATTCGAAGGGCTAGTGCCCTTTTTAATAGTCGAAAGTGATTTGAGGCAACTAACCCCCCTCTCACGCCCACCTTTTTTTTCCCAACACATACAATCAAATTTTGAGACAGACATTTTATTAAACGTAGTTTTTAAGTTCTGTAAATTAGGTCTTTGAGGATGACAACTCCCCAAGGCCCTCAGGGCAAGGGTTTAATTTAAGGATTCTCCGAATCCTTTATATTATTTCTTATGGAAGGGATGCTCATATAAATTTTAGAGAGGGCTTATTTGATTGGAAATTGAAAGTTGTTTCACTATTTAAGAGTCAAAAGAGATTGGAGGGCAACTAGCCCCCTCCCCATAACGTAGCCTAAAGTATATAATTTACTTAATTAACGCAAGATTGCGTTAATTAAACTTGCTCCTAACGCAGTTTGTGTCGGATCAACCTATTTTGCACCCCCCCCCCCCTAAAAAAATCCTGGATCCGCCCCTGGTGTAAGGGTACTATAACTTTTAATTTGTAATTCAATGAACCCCGTTCCAAATTTTATGCGACCACCTCTTCCACATAAAGTGCCCCTGGAAAAATAAATTTTTTATCTATTTTTTATGAATATCCGAAATTATCTGAGGGAATATGTTGGGGGGAGCATATTCCACGGCTGGGAAATTTTCTGCTGGTTGGAATTTAACGCGGGGGAAATTATCAGCAGGAAAAGAAAATGTTCTTGGAGGAGGAAGGAATTTTTCCAGGGGGTGAGAAAAAAATCCGAAAATGATCTAATCAAACGTTCCTGTTCTTTCTGCATCAACAAATGGAATAACCTAGCTACTGTTTTTAGAAGCTATTATTTCGATCCATTCATTGTTGCGTCAAAAAATAAGGTTTGATTTTTCAGAGGAATGTAATTGAGCTGTCTATAGCAAAGGCCATAAGGCTTCATATTTTATTATTATTAATTAAAAAAAAACCTTACATAAAAATAAGTTTTCTAAGAAGAGTAAAGAGCCCTATTGAACTCAGGACTAGCAGAAATTAATTCCTATTATAGTTAAAACTCAAAAGACCAGAAATTACTGTTAAAGAATAACAAAACCCCGAACGAACAGAAATTTTAATTAACCATCTTACAAACATAAAGATAACCGGTGCAAATATAAATAAATGAAAAAATCTTATATAACTTCAATATTTTTTATTATTTCCCCCCCCCCAAAGCTGCTTTATATGCAAGGGTTAAAAATATCATTTTGTTAAAAATTGTTGAAAGGTTAAGTAACAAACTCTGGCGTCGACAAAACCCCCCAGGGCCCGGGGGCAGGAAGGGATTCTCGTATAAACTTCAGAGCGGGCTCATTTGATTGGAAATTGGAAATTTCTAGTCCAGCTCTTAAGAGTCAAATTGATCAAATGGCAATAACCCCCGCCACGCCCTTTTCCCCACCGCCTCCTTTTGAACTAATTCTGTTTATACCTGAAGGCCTATGAGAGTTAAATGTTTTGGTATTAACACACACCTATTAGGCATCTGCTCTCCTCCCTAACAAGGGAAGAAACAAAGAGTGTAAGGCAGTGGCGGATCCAGAGGAGGGGTGAGGGGGCGCCCCCCCCCCTAAACGTAGTCTAAAGTAATGTAATTTACTTAATTAACGCAAGACTGCGTTAATTAAACTTGCTATTTTTTCAATCCATTCATTGTTGTCAATCGCTGTCAACAAGTTATGCAAGCTCTCTATTGTTCATATATAAGGTTTTAATTAAAGCGGTAATCGTATAGACTTTGATAAAAAGCCTCATTCGATTTCAACTGAAAGTTCTAGATCCGTTTTTAAAGTCAAGAATAATCGGACTGTAAGCAAACCCCCCCCCCCCATGCCATAAAAACTTGAAACTTTTTACAATCAAGAACGAACAAAAATTAATTTAAAAAACTTTCCGAAAAATAAGTTTTTCAAAGAAAAGTAAAGTCCATTTTAAACTTAAGCTCAGGAGATACAAATACCTGTTAAAATTCAAACTCAAAACGACCAGAAATTACTATTAAAGAATAAATGAAACCCAAACCGAACAGAAATTAAATAAACAATCATAGCAAAAAACATACAACAAGTAATAATATAAATGAATAAATAGATCTTAAAGCGAGTAATGCTTAGATTGAAAATAAAACCAAGCTTAAAACGAAAAAAAATAGTTTTCCTATTAAAGTATAAATGAAAAACTTAAAACGAATAGAAATTAAATAAACAATCAATGCGAACAACATACAATATATATTAATGTATATAATGTAAATTAATAAATAAATCGTAAAACAAGTGAAACTTAAATTGAATATGCAAATCAAATTTGAATCGAATAAAAAATAACTACAAAACAAGAGTTTGGGTATTACCTCACTGCAGAAGCATAAAACCTACTGCGTCATTGGCGCTTTACTGAAAACGAATTATATTTCATATGTTTTCTTTTGTACTAAATATTGAAGATAGATACTAAAATTACAGTAAAATTTTGAACTGATGACCTTTCAGCAATTAATATCATTTTACATAAAATATTCAGTTTAATTTATTAGTTCTTTCCAAGATTGGTCAAGACAAATATAGTTTCACTACAAACAAAATAGGATACTGCCCCCTTCTTTACTGTAAAAAAACCTAAAGCCTTCTGCGTCATTGGCGCTTCTCTGAAACGAATTACTCGTGTATTACAAATTTATTTCTTTTCCAGTTCTTACAGCATTGAAAATGAAAATAAAAATTACAGTGAAAAAAATATCTTGAACTGATGGATCTTTCAACAATTAAAATCATTATATATCTAATATTCAATCTGATTTTGTTTATACTTTCCAAGACTGTTCAAGACTCATATAGTTTTCAGTAACTCTTTTTTGTAGTTATTTTTATTCGATTTAAACTTGATCTGCATATTCAACTTAAGTTTCACTTTTTTTAAGATTTATTTATTCATTTACATTAATATATATTGTATGTTTGTTCGCATTGATTGTTTATTTAATTTCTGTTCGTTTTAAGTTTCATTTATACTTTAATAGCAAACTATTTTTATTAGTTTTAAGCTTGATTCTATTATTCAATCTAAGATTACTCACTTTAAGATCTATTTATTCATTTATGTTATGGCTTGTTGTATGTTTTTTTGCTATGATTGTTTATTTAATTTCTGTTCGTTTTTGGGTTTCATTTATTCTTTAAATAGTAATTTCTGTTCGTTTTGAGTTTGAATTTTAACAGGTATTTGTATCTCCTGAGCTTAAGTTTAAAATGGCCTTTACTTTTCTTTGAAAAACTTATTTGTCAGAAAGTTTTTTAACTAACCCTAAGAAAATAACCATAACAACTCAATGTAAAGATCAAATTTAATGAAAAAAAAATCATATACAATACTACATATTATTAATATCATTTAACAACGTCATGTTCTCTCTTGACAGGACAGTTTTTCTCTTCTCTTAGCTCGTATCCAGGACAATATTCATTGTCCCACTGCTCATCGCGCGTTCCATCACCATTATTATTGTGTTCAATGACAATATTTCTTGGGTCACACCATCAGTAGCACTATTGGCCTTCGCAGACGTTTTTATTTTCATCAATTCATCTTTATATTCGCTAGAAGCATTACTTGACAATGCCCTTTTTATTTTGACTTGCTATTTCATCGTCTTTTATTGCATATTCTTTACATAGGTAACACTTCAAGCATATATATAAGATATGGTTTATATTGTTCCTACAGCAGTACGCTTGTCTTCTTCTTTCCTTTTTTGAATGCTAATGCAAGAAAGATAAGATACAGGATATCAACTGGTATGTGTTACCAGAGGCATAAGCAAGAAGCTTACCGTGGCCATTAAACTCTTACTTTTTATCCTTGCATTTTCATTGAACAGTAGTTTCTCTTGAAATGTTACTCTTGAATATTCACCTTTTCAATAGTTTGGTGTTTTGGTACTTCAAAAACATTAAAATCTCTCACTTTCATGATACTGTACACATACACTTGAAATAAGATCTCCAAAACTGCTTATTTCATAGTTCCGACATTCATCTTGAAATAACTAAATTATAAGATAACCTTACCATGTACACGTACTTCTTTGACGTATTCATTTACAGGTTTTGAATTCCTTTCATAAAATGATTCATCCTTTTTTCTCTTGAAAGGACAGTTTTCATCTTTTCTTAACTCCGATCCACTAAAATAACATTATTTAATTTTTGGTCCTACAAATTTTTATTACGGTTTAATCCACAATCTCATTATGCCTTTCTTCACTGCTATTATTGGGTCCAGTGTCTGTATCTTTTGATTCACCCAGCATTAGCACTATTGATATTCACTGGCGCTTTTCTTTTGACCAATTCATCCTTATATTCAATAGAAGTATTGTCTGCCAATGTCCTTTTTATTTTACTTGTGATTTAATTGTCTATTATTACATCACTTTTACATAGGTTGCAGTTCAGACAAGTTGATAAAATGTGCTTTATAAAATTACTAAAGCAATATGCCTGTCTTCTTTTTGACTTCTTTCGAATGCTAATACCAGAATGATAACGATAAACGACTTATCAATCGGTAACGTGCTAACAGAATCATAAGCAAGCAGTTTTCCCTCGTCAACCATTACTCTTAGGCTTGCATTATCTCTGAGAAATAATTTCACTTGAAATGTTACTCTTCCACATCCACTGGAGTAACACTTTAATCGTTTCAATATTCCAAATAAATTCAATTTTTCACTATCATGACAATGCCTAGACACATTTCCAATATGAATCTCCATTACTGCTTATCTTGGTAGTCAGATATTCATCTTTGTGAGCATTCAATGCTACGATAACTTTATCATGTATACACTCTTTCTTGAAGTAATTTATGTTCACTGTTTCACCGGTGTTTACATACTAATTCACAATCCGGAAAAAGTATATTCTTTTTACTCCGGTTACCCATTTGAGGTGCTAACAAATCAGATGTTTTTCACATTGGAGTGTTCTATTGATTTTTTTTAGTCTTTTTGATAAAACTATGTTAAGGGTTTAAAAAAAACTCACATTTCCTAAAAACACATTTTAGTGTTGTTGGGTGTATAGTAACGGAGGGTCGCCACTTATTGATGCAAAAATGGCGCAAAAGGGTTGCTATGCCACTTACTCGAAGGGGAAAACCCCTTGTCGGCCCAAATGTTAGTGGGATTCCCGCTCTTACCCCAACGGTTCCGTAAATATCGGATTTACTGATAGGACCTTTTCTGGCTCCCACCAATGTTTGTAGTATTTAGCCAACAGTGTTATACCGGTAGGCCACAACGCCACTGGCTTGGTAATATGCGGGGGTCACCACTTATTGGAGGGGAAAGCCCCGGCCCCAAAATTATAATGTGATTCCCGCGTCTACCACACCGGTTCTGCAAATATCGGGTTTGGTACTACCCGATTACAGTGTACCCTGTCCCAGGGTATGATAACGCGATCGATTGGTCAATTGCTACTTTCTTAAGCCAAGTGTACCCGCCTTGGGCTACGGAATAGAAAATTTCTAACTCTCTCCTTGGAGGTAACAAACCTCCCTGTCAATATAATAATGACGGTACCCGGTCGTAGCTCTATTCCTACCCTGCCTGGGTTACGGAAACTAGTACACACAGTTTGTAGAAAATACCTTACTTTAATTCTTCCACAAAGGGTCACAATAATCCCACATAAATATATCTCCCCGAACGGGGTCTAAGCGCGGACTAAAACAAAATAATCTTTTGCACACAACTATTCATAGGGGTGGACCTTCGCTTGGCCCAGCCAATCAGCTCCATCCCCATTCAAACCCAATTCTACCTCTTAACTTTATCTTTCAATGACTCCCAAACCAGGAAGTACAAAAATAGAACTTGGTTCAAAGCTTATTTATTGCGACTATTGCGACACCTCTAACTTAGCAACGAGAATTTGACCTGTCTTTTAAAATTATACTATAAGCAAATGTAATTAAGAAAACGAAAAACAGGTTATTTATCTGAAAGGAAAAGAAACAGGGTTGAACCCCAATACCTCCCCCCGTAAGATAAATGACCGCCCACGTGCTACCTTGTCCACCCTTACGAGCATAAACACTTAACTTCAACTTTACAAAATCCATTTGCCTTCTCTCTTCCAGCAGTGTCTGTGCTACTACTTCCACCGTTTGGCTCTGGATCGGTCGTCATTTACACGTCTCTACTGTAGGACCACCATGGTCTAAATCGTATAGCCTCCGCATTAGGTTCTGAAAGTTGAAGTCCCCAATATTCGTAGACAATTATTGTGCGTAGCACAATCAAAACAAAAAAAAAATTCTCGCTCTCACGAATTTACTTTGAGAGGAGCAGAGTATCAGTTTCTGGCACATGTGATGATGCCTTGGCATAATTTCAAATAATCTAAGGCCGAAAATTCAAAGGCTTGTGAAAACGATAAGGGGTACTGGGAAATGAAAGTAAAATTTTAAGCGAACCATGAATCGCCTTTTTTTCTGGGTTCCCTCCCCTGAGATAATTAAATGTAGAATAGTGTTGCTGCTAATTGAAGATGAAACTTTGATACATCTCCCACTGAATACAATTTGCTGGAAATAATTGTCGCTTCCCATGAAGAATACAACTATGAATAGGGTTACTGGACAAGGTTTTGGTGAAGTATGAAGTGACTGGGAGAGAGTATCCCCCAAGGACTCGAGATCAGAGAGGCAAAATCTCGGTAAAGAGATCACAACTTGTCCGCCAGTTGTACATTGAGGAAAAGGGCTATCTTTAGCGACTTCCCGCAGGGGATCTTCCCCGAGGGATTCCCCCCCCCCCCTCATAAGGGAACAAACCCTCTTTTGAGTTGATCAGACCAAATTCAGATTCCTTCCCAAATTTTTCCCATCCAACTCGACGTTCAATATCTCCCAACTTTCCCCCAAACCGTTGTAGGTCATTCATGTTTATTCTGTAACCATCTTGTTTTATTCTCCATTGGTCTTTGACCTCTTTTTCCCCCCCCTTATTACTTATGTTATCAAGGCACAGCCCATCCAACATTTTATTTTTCTCCCTATTATTTATGTTTTCAAGGCACAGACCATCCAACATTTTTTTATTTTTCGCCACTGCAGGCTGAATCTCCAAATTTTGTCTCTTTTTTACACCCTCTTTTCATCTCTACTTTTCTCAATTTTGTTATTCGCGCAAAATACTAAATCATCGTTAAATCTGATTTGGACTCCAGTGTCCGCCATCTTTGACTGCATAACTTCATTGTAGCTCCGTTTAATATTTCTTTTCTCTCTTTTAGTTTTCTTTTATTCTTACCGCCGAAACAAATGGTTCGTTATCAAATGGGAACTGAATTCCGACATTTGGTTTTTCATATTGTACTAAAATTTCTGGATTTTTACGAGGAAAAGCGCGTACAATAAATTTCGTCTCCTTATTCTCTGGTGCAATCTGCGCTTCATTTTGGCCTGTACTTGTTAGCGTCTCATATTCATTAAAAGTGTTCTCAAGTTTTCCATTTTCTAGAAATTTTCCCGAAAAATCATTCTAGCGCGTCTTATTTTCAATATTTTGTTGTCTTTTTACTTCCGCATCCCATTTTTGTGTGGATTATTAATATTTTGAACACGCGTATCAAGTATTTTCATTTTTCGACAGGCGGCGTAGCCTCCCCATTTGTTTTATGGCCGATCCAACTCCCCCCGTAGTTAACGGAGTATTATATTTTTCCTTCGTAGTGTAATTTTGTAATTTCCCCACTGTTAAAGAAGTCGCTTTTAACGATAGGGAGATTTCCGATATCTCCAAAGTCTCCTCCTACTAAAAACATCCACTGCTAGCGCAGGTACTAAGCCTACTTTTATCGTTTTTCTCTGGACCGTACCGTCCGTCTTTGCAATTTCTATTCTTACCCAAGCAGACGGGCATGGGTGCTTGTCTCCATAATAGCATAATGTTGTAATCTTATTTTTATGGTCTATCTCCGTTCTAATAATTAGGCCATTCGCACATAGGTTTGGTCACTGCAGGAACCAATTGCCATTTCGACTAATTCCCCGTTCAAACTTTCCGTATATTTTATTTGACTCTGCAAATGCGTAATTTTTTTCCTTATTATGGGTCATGGCCCAGGCTGTCGTTTTATGTGGTTTTTGGTCATGTTTACTGGGGCAATTTCTTGCAAAATGCCCCGTGGTACCGCAGTTATAGCAAGTTAGTTCTCCTGGCTCTGTGTTATAGTGCCTATTTTTGTTATACTCTCTATGTTGAAATATGTCTGTCTCCTCAACTTCCTCTCTTATTTCGGTCCACCTATTTGCCATTTCCGCAATTTCTTCGCTTGTTTTGGGTTCTTTTCTTTCAAATATATTTTCAATTCTCTGTGGGTATTTTCTAAAAATTGTTCCATTACTGTTTTATCTATCTATTTTTCCTTTATCTTTTTTTTTATTTCTTCCGGGTCTTCTAACATTCTGTAGTTTTTCTAACTCTAGCCATTTTAAACACATATCTTTCAATTTGTACCCGAATTCTTTATAAGTTTCGTTGTCTTTTTTTTTCTTTCGCTTCTAAATCTCCTTCGACAGTGCTCGGGGGAGAGTTGAAACTTTTGAAAAATGGCTTGTTTTAGTCTTTCAAAATCTCTTAAGTAGTGCATTGGTAATGCTTTATATGCACTTTTGTGCTTTTTAGTTAAGGAGGGGCTGTATTCTTGTCACCCAATTTTCTCTCGGCAATCCGCTTAGTTTCGCTGTTTTTTTTTTTTTTAAAAATTGTATATGTATAAATGTACATCTTCATTTTCTTTCATTGGTTGAAGGTTTACTGCATGCATTACCTCTATTGTAGACGATTTCTGCGGCTCTTTGGAATTTCTCCCTGCAATCATTTCCATTATGTATTTTCTTTCCTCTCTATCTGCCTTCTCCTTTTTCTCTCTAGCTATTCTTTTTCTTCCTTCATGAAATTTAATAGTTGTTGTGTCATATCTATTTGAGTGCTTTTTCGCGGCCTCCTGCTGGAAATTGAGCTTCTACTACTCCTGCTACTTGGCCTACTATGATTCTCACTGTCTCTATATTCTCTTAATTCACTTTCTGAGTCTGCTTGTTGTATAATATTGTCTATTTCCCCGCAACTCCCCTACTTTTTGTACCTCCTCTGAAGGGTGAGTTTGTTTTGTTTTACCCGTTCTTTCATGTAATGATTTTTCTTCATGTATTATCGCCACTGTTTCGTTTGTTCGGGTTTCTCTATCTGAGAATAATTCTTTCTGAATTTGCCTTAGACTTTTTCTTCTTCCCTGGTTCGTACCGGAGATCGCTCTATTACTGATTTTGTTTTGAAGATTTCCTCTTCACACGTCCCAGAAATGTCTATTTCACCTGTTGAGTGATATATGGTTCTATTTGATGGTGTTTTTCTTAGGGTATTTCCAGCAGGAGTTGCATACAATTGTGTGTCTGAATCTGATTTTTGTTTTACCGCGGTAGATCTTGTCTGAATTCTTCGTTTGTCCGCCATTATTTCAAGGTTTACTTAACGTCTTCCGTCCAAATGAAAATCCTTTTATCAATGTCTCTTTTTTATCCTTTCGTGAAAAATTGTTTCCTTTTAATTTGCCGATTCTACGTGGGCGGGCGCAGCCTCCCTTGTCTTACAAGTTAATTATTCGCGTGATCTATTGATTCTTAAATTTTATTACTTATTATTATCCGACTAGGCACAGCTCAGATAAAAAAATTTCGCTTTGCGATTTTTTATATATGTAACCACAATAGGATACTCTTGTAGGCTAAATTACTTGTCTCTTCTAAAACGCGGAATTCTTTTTACTATCAGTGCTGTTGATAGCTCCGTTTCTTGCTGCCACCACTTATTGGGTGTATAGTACGGGGGTCGCCACTCATTGATGCAAAAATGGTGCAAAAAGGTTGCTATGCTACTTACTCGAAGGGGAGAACCCCTTGTCGGCCCAAATGTTAGTGGGATTCCTTCTCTTACCCCAACGGTTCCGTAAATATCGGATTTACTGATAGGACCTTTTCTGGCTCCCACCAATGTTTCCTAGTATTAAGCCACCATTGTTATACCGGTAAGCCACAACGCCACTGGCGTGGTAATATACAGGTGTCACCCCTTATTGGAGGGGAAAGCCCCGGCCCCAAATTATAATGCGATTCCCGCGTCTACCACACCGGTTCTGCAAATATCGGGTTTTGGTACTACCCGATTTACAGTATACCCTGTCCCAGGGTATGATAACGCGATCGATTGTTCAAATGGCCACTTTCTAAAGCCAAGTGTACCCGCCTTGGGTTTACGGCTAGAAAATCGCTAACTCTCTCCTTGAAGGTAACAAACCTCCCTGTCAATATAATAATGACAGTACCTCGGAGCTCTATTCCTACCCTGCCTGGGTTACGAAAACTAGTACACAGTTTGTAGAAAATACCTTACTTGTATCTTCCAAAAGGATTACAATAATCCCACATAAAAATATCTCCCCGAACGGGGTCTAAGCACAGTCTAAAACAAAATAATCTTTTGCACACAACTGTTCATAGGGGTGGACCTTCACTTGGCCCAGCCAATCAGCTCAATCCCCATTCAAACCCAATTCTACCTCTTAACGTTATCTTTCAATGACTCCCAAACCAGGAAGTACAAAAATAGAACTTGGTTCAAAGCTTACTAATTGCGACAACCTCTAACTTAGCAACGAGAATTTAACCTGTCTTTTGAAATTATACTATAAGCAAATGTAATTAAGAAAACGAAATTAGGTCATTTATCTGAAAGGAAAAGAAACAGGGGTGGAACCCCAACAAGTGTCAAGGGGACTTGAGTTAATGGGGTGAAGGTATACCTACCATAGATTTTTAGAGTAATAATGGGAAGTTATTCATTGTAAAAACACATTTATACATACAAATCGACAAAATCAAGAACATTAAAATTAAAAAGAAAGAAAACTCCAATCCACAGTATAGAAAAAGTAAAAACCTAACAGTAATATTGAAAAAAAATCAAGAATGATACTTACCTGTAGGCTCAGAAGCATTATGAATTTTTAAGGGAGCACTAAGATCATATTTTACATGCAGGGGAACTATGGGCCCACGTCTTGAAGAAATCTTTGAAGGAAAAATCACCGTTAAACCGTCTTCGCGATCTCAAACCAGTAAAGAAGAAAGGAGCAATGGCTGTGGGTATTGTAGTAAGCCTTAATAGCATACTTCTTTCTTACTCAAAAACTATCCACTCTCAAAAATAATAATCTCTCGATCATTCTTAAAAATTTAGCTGTAGTTAAATCGGTTGATAGTTATTAAAATCTTTTGGGTTTCCCTGTTTAAGTAATGGTACAAAAATTTTGCTCTTTTAAATGCACTCGGAAAGGGGCCTTTTATAAAGCAACCATTAACCAGATCTATAAAATTTTGAACAAAAAATGGGAAAATCAATTTCACTATCACCAAAATGTATAATCAGATCCTGCAACACTGCTTTTCATTGAAGACATTGCAGGGCCGTATCCAGGGGGGGGCTACCCGGTTTGAACATCCTCCCGAAATGTTTTTTTTGACTCGTAAAAACGTAACAAAAACGGATATAAACAAACTTTTGTATGCTTTTTTTGACGTTTTTAGTGTCTCCCCCCCAAGGAAAAAAATCTTTGAGTAAAACCCCCTCCGAAAAAAAATCCTGGGTACAGCCTTTCACTATACCAATTATTTCTTGATTATTCACTTTCGTAAGCCAAATGCTAATATTACTCAAAGGGCCCAGAAACTGTTAAAATTCCATCCTCAGGACAAACTTTAATCGAATTCTTTATTTTGTAATAAAAAATATAAAACCTATATTAGAAAAATGAGAAGCCATTCCTTCGACAAGTTGACTTGGGTTATCCAGCTGATTTAAATATTGAGGCTTACTGGCATCATTCCCAATGACTGACTTAATGGTTGCCCAGGTCTTTGCTGGATCGTCTTGACAATTTTTAAAATATTTAAAATAATATTCCCTTTTAGCCTTCATCAGGAGTTTATTTAAAGTGCTATTATAATTCTTATACACTCTACTATCACTCTCACTAACACTTATCACACTCAACTTGTAAAGCAATGTCTTTGAATTTATTAAACTTGGCTTTATCCAGGGTTTCCTTGTTTTTTTTCCTTCTATCTAGATCATACTTTTCTTCGGACACTCTTCCTTCAAAAGGTCACTTATTTACTGATATCAATGGTCTAACTTTTCAGAAGACGTACAATAATTACTCAGGAATGACCAATCGGAATTCTCCAGTCATTTTTTAAAAAAAAACAAATAAGTCTTATTTATATAAAATCGCTCATTATCAATTCTTGGAGACCTACACTTAAATTCATTAACTTCAAAGCCATCTTTATTTCACAACGGCCAGAAACATCATTAGGGATAACACACGACTTTTTAAAATTGATATTTACAAAAATGTTATCAACCAACGTCACAGAAGTCTCAGTAATTCGGTTACAATATTAATTGAAGGATTCATATTAAAAGAAAATAAAGTATCAAAAAAATTACGGCAAATTCTATCTTTTTGTAAATTCATATCAACATTAAAATCTCCGATTATTACACTGACTTGTAGATACACTGTCAGTTTTTCCATTTACTTTCTATTAATTCCAAACAATTCTGACTAGAATCTGAAGGAGGTCTATACTTCAATTCAGCAGAACTACCTCAAATACTAAACTTTCAAACAAAATCTCAAACAAAAATACAAAGTTCATCCCATACCTTAACCAAAAGGCACGACGTAACATAGGCAGCCACCCCACCATGTGGGTGATTTCTCCGTTTTTTTTCAAAAAAAAAATTATAAACAATAATTATCAGTAGAGATAAAAATGGCCCTTCACCCATGTTTCAGTTAAACTTACAATCCCAATATTTCCTATTATTCAAGAAAAGTTTTTTCAAGAAAAGTTTTTTTTCCAATATTTCAAGAAAAGTAAAGGCCATTTTAGACTTAAGCTCAGTAGATACAAATACCTGTTAAAATTCAGACTCAAAACGACCATAAATTACAATTAAAGAATGAATGAAAACCCAAAACGAACGGAAATCAAATAAACAATCTAAGAAGAAGCAACAAGTTTTTAATATAACTGAATAAGTAGATCTTAAAGCAAGTAGTGCTTAGATTGAATATGAAAAAAAAGCTTAAAAAGGAAGCAAATATTTTTAGCTTTTGAAGTATAAATGAAACTTAAAAAGAACAGAATTACATAAAAAATCAATACAGACAAACATACAATAGATATTAATGTAAATGAATAAATATCTTAAAACGAGTGAAACATAATTAAATATGTAAATCAAGCTTGAAACGAACAAAAATCACTACAAACAAGAGTTTGGGTATCGCCTCCCTCTCTCACTGTAAAATCTAAAACCTACTGCGTCATTGGCTCTTTACTGAAAACCAGTGTTAATGACAAATATTTTCTTTTGTACTTGATATTGAAAATAAATATTATATTTATAGTAAAATTTTAAAAAGGGGATTAGTAGCCCTCCAATCACTTTTGACTATTAAAAAGGGCATCAGCCCTTTCTATTTTCAATCGAATGAGCCCTCTTCGAAGTCGACACGACAACTCCTTCGATACGAAGTGCCCTGGTCCAAACAACACCAACAACAAAAAAAATAACACATTATAACCACATCGATCTCTACTATAAAAATGTCAAGCCTTCCAATCACTTTCGACTATTGAAAAGGGCAATAGGCCTTTCGATTTCCAATCGATGAGCCCTTTTTGAAAACGAAAACGCTTTCTATAAACACATTATATGCCCCCAGGGTATAAATTACAACCCTGACCCTAAGGCCTGTTAGGGTGGTTGTCATCCTCTTAGACCTAATTTCCAGAACTCTCAACTACGTTAAACAAATGGTATCTAAAAATTTTTTTGGGATGTGTTTTGGGGAAATTTGTGGGCGTGAGAGCGCGTTAGTCAATCTCTCCAATCACTTTCAAATATTAAAGATGGCACTAGCCCTTTCAATATGCCCCCGAGGCATATTTTCACAACCATTGCCCTGGGGGCTGGGTGGGGGGGGGGTTGTCATTCTCAAAGACCTAATTTTCCAGAACTTTCTACTACGTTGAAAAACTGGCTATCTCTAAACTTTGATTGAATTTTTTTGGAGAAACAGTGGGCGTGAGAGGGGGGTTAATTACTCTCCAATCACTTTTGACTATTAAAAACGGCACTAGCCTCTCAATTTTCCAATAGAAATGAGCCCCTTTTGAAGTTTTACGACAGCTCTATCTATAAAAAAACCTTATATACCCCCAGGGCTTAACTTACAACATATGCCCTGGGGGCTCTGGGGGGTTTGCCATCCTTAAATACATAACTTCCAGAACTTTCAACTACGTTGAACAAAAGGGCTATCTCTAAACTTGATTGAATGTTTTTGGGGAAATGGTGGCCCGTGAGAGGGGGGTTAATTACTCTCCACTTACTTTAGACTATTAAAAAGGGCAATTTCAATTCCAATCAATGAGCTCTTTTTGAAATTTCTGCAACAGTTTTTCTGTATAAACCTTATATGCCCCCAGCCATAACTTCAAACCCTTGCACTGAGGGCTCTGAGGGGGTTATCATCCTAAAAGACATAATTTCCATAGCTTTCAACTACGTTGAACAAAATGGATATCCCAAAAATTTGATTGGTGATGTGTTTGGGAAAATGGTGGGCGTGAGAGGGGCGTTAGTCGCTCTCCATCACTGTCCAACTATTAAAAAAGGCAATAGCCCTTTCCAAATTCCAATTGAATAGGCCCTTTTGAAGTTTATAAGACAACGCTTTCAATAAAAACCTTATATGCACCCTGGGCAGAACTTACAACCCTTGCCCTGAGGGCTTGTGGGGAGGAGGGGTTGTCATCCAGTTAAAACCTATCTTCCAAAACTTTCAATTACGTCAATAAAATGGGCTAATCTAAAAATTTTGTTTGGATGTGTTTGGGGGAAAAGGTTGGGCAGTGAGCGGGGGGTTAGTTTTGCCCTCAAATCACTTTCGACTATTCAAAAGTGCACTAGCCCCTTTGAATTTTCAATCGAATTAGCCATTTTTTTTCAAGTTTTCTAAGACAAAAGATTTCAATTAAAACTTCCTATTCCCCTAGGGCATAACTTATAATCCTTGCCCTGAAGAATGTGGGGGGAGTTTCCTTCCTCAAAGGTATAAGTAATCCTAAACTATAGAACTGCGTGGAACAAAATGGCTATCTCGTAATTTTTGAAGCGGATGTGTTTGGGAAAATGGTGGTCGTGGAAAAGGGTGTTAGTTGCTTTTCCAATCACTTTCGACTATTAAAAGGCACTAGCCATTTCAATTTCTATTCGAATGAGCCCTTTTTTTGAAGTTTCTATGACAACGGTTCTATAAAAACATTATATGCCCCCAGGGATATACTTAGACCCTTTGCCTGAGGGATCTGGT